>JAHLKC010000246.1:0-30604 GCA_025449115.1 Chytridium lagenaria
GTCAAATAGGAGCAAAGATTAAAGTCGAAAGTGTTGAGACTGATCTCTTGAGAGGCGGGGAAGTAGTGGCTGGCGGGATGGAGTTGGCCAAAGGCCGTTGTAGGATCAGGATGGAGTGATATCAAGCCAACCAAATGCATTCAAGCTTGATGGCGACAAACAGGTCGTCCGCATTTTGAAGTATCTTTTGACGGATCTCTGGAGGGAAGACGGCTAGTGGATGTTGCGTTCGGTGCAATGTGTCGTCCATTTTTCTTTTATTTCACAAATCCCGTTTCGTGGCAAGTACGTCTTCCTTCACACTAGTGCGCGACCACAACATTCAATACGTTCGCTACGACATTATTACACGTTGTAACTTTCTTCATTTTTATTCGTGGTTTTGGAGGGGTGGGTAGATTCCATGCTGGATCAGCTGAAGTATAAACAATATAGTTTAGCTCAATATTCTTCAGTGCTCGATCGATGCGTCCACTGAGTCTTCCAGTTTCCCAATCTACTCTGAAGCTGTGCGCGACGCGCGTACCGAACCAAAAAGCGTCTCTCATGCCATCATGACGGCGTCGTCACTCGATGATAAACACTTCAGTCACACTGTAGATTGAAAACGTCTTTTTTTTCGGAGTTCGGCAGCCCTCACAAACCTTGTCTCTTTTTGTGTCCTTTTCTAGAGCCGATCCGGCCAAAAGCCATAAGCACCGCTCTGCCCTTTTGACATTTGTAATGATGCACCCCCGTTTACAAATAACCACAACACCGCACTCTGGCTTCTTGGAGTATAAAAAGTACGGCCTTCATCACCAGTGCCGGCGCTCGTCTTGTCTGAAGCTGCAGATCATCGATTGTTACGGTTAGCGCTGTTGTAGATCAAGAAGAGTTAATCCAAACATGCCCACAAAGATCGTTATCGTTGGCGTAAGTGATCTCGTTCAATCTCTTGATGCTTTCTGCATCATCTGCTGGAGTCTACATCTTTCTCATTTTCGACAATAATAAGCGACCAGACGCCTTCATTACTTACGATCGTTTCCAACAGGGCTCAGTCGCTGGTGTCGCCATGCTACTGAACTCGACAAACTTTGAACCCCAACACCACCCACATCACTCTCATCGAAGAACGTGACTCCTACTACAATGCCATCTCTTCTGTTCGGACCGTCGTCGAATCTGGATTCTCTGACAAGATCTGGGTACCATACACCAACCTCTTCCTTAACCATAGAACAGCTCCGAAATTATCCGTGCTAGAGCTGTGAGCGTCGATGCGGCTGAAAAGACGGTTGAGTTGAATAATGGGGATAAAGTTGGTATCATTACTTAGTGGTGGCTACTGGAACTACATTACCGGCTCCTGGAAAGACCACTCGGACGACAAAGGAGGATGGAAAGAAGGATGCCGAGGCTATTGTCGACGCGGTTAAGAAGGCTTCCTCTGTTGTGATTGTTGGAGGTGGAGGTGAGATCTCATATCTTCTTGATACATAGTATTGCATTTTTAATTTCCCTAAACTCTTTTATCTTCATTTTGTTTTAGTTGTTGGTGTTGAAATTGCCGGCGAAATCGCTACCGACTACCCCAACACAAAAGTCACCCTCATCCATTCCGGTCCTGAGCTCCTCCACACCACCGCCATCGCTCTCCCCAATCTACGTGCAGCTCTTCTCTCTAACCTCAAAGCTCTCAACATCAATGTCATCCTCAACGACCGTGTCGAACTCGATGCATCTGGCCACGTCCTCCCCAATGACGCTGGTTACCATATTGGAAAGCACACCATCAAGACTGCGACCGGGAAAACGTTTGAGAGCGATGTTCAGCTGAACTGTACGGGGAAGCAGACACCAAATTCGGAGTGGATTGTGAAGGGATTGGGGAGGGATGCAGTAGATGATAAAGGATTTGTGAAGGTGAAATTGACTGGACAGCTGATTAACCATCCCGAGATCTTCTCTCTGGGTGATGTTTCCACACTGGATGATCATAAAGTGGCTGGTGAGTAACTTGAATATCTTTTTCAATGCCGAAGAAACTCAAACCCTTTCCTGTTCTCAGTTACCATCGGCGTGGGCCAAGCTCCCGTTGTCTCCAAGAACATTGTCTCCCTCATCAACAAGCCGTCCGCGCCTCTCCAAGAATACACACCCGTCGCAAAATGGTACCTCACGTTCCCAATGGTTGTATCTACAGGCCGGACAAGTGGAGCTGGACAACTCCCGTTTTTTGGTGTCATTGGAAACACTTTCGTCAAGAGATTGAAGAGCGGGGACCTTTTTGCGGCAAAACCTTGGGCAACATTGAACTTGGCGAATCAATACCCAAAGTGATGCCTTCCTGTGAAGTTGAGCTACCTTATAAAAAGAGTTTTTTTTTCGCTTTTCATTCAGTCAACACTTTTGCATTCTTTTGTTTTCTTTCTTTGCAAATAAATTGGTTTTTCACGTTTTGGCAAAACCTGACTCTTATGTACTTGGCTACCCATAATGTGACTTTCTCATTTCTCGTTTATCTATTATTATTCTTCCACCAAATAGACTGAGATATTAGATAATATAGTCCCGGTCCATTTTTTCCCCCGGAAGATTCACAGTGATCGTGGGTAATCCCAACCGCGTGTATCCTGCACTTTGATGCCTTCAGCCATGCGATAGATCCCGCTTGTTAGATGGAGTCATTTGGCTTATAATTCTATGTGAAATTGGAGGCCAACTTTCCCAGTTCTTGCACTGTCGTCGGGTTATTTCAAACTTATGTATTCTCGGTCGGTTATGGATTACAATATTAAAACATTTAAAACCTCGAAAGCTTATTAAAAAGACTCGACATGGAAGTAGTATCAAATTAGTGTAAGGATAAAAGAAAAGCATAAAAACAAAACGCCATCTATGGAAAACACCAAAACCCTTCCACATCAACTCCTCCCAAGAACCCAGAACGTGTTCATAGTCCCCTTCCCCTTAATGTTCATTGTTTCCGGTTCACTCAACACAAAGTTCTTGTCCTTGATCAACTTGTACGTGCTTTCAGAGATGTGAATTTTCCCAGGCTTTGACGTAGATTCCATGCGGGAAGCCGTGTTGACGGTATCGCCGACAATGCACCAGTGAGGATTGGAATCCCCGAGAATACCTGCAGTGATCTTTCCAGAGTTGAGACCGACTCGGGTTTGAATCTTTTCGCCAGAGACGGTGCGGAAGTCTTCGGCCATTTTAAGGATATCTAAATGGCGCCGGGATTAGGGAAACAATTTAAATGCGTGTAAAAACACGGTTCTGGAGCTTACCGAGAGCAAAATTCGTCATCCTCTCTGCATGATCACGAACTTTTTCGGGTGCACCGCAAACTCCCAAGAAGGCATCACCAATGGTTTCGACCTTGTAGATACCCCATCGCTTTGCGATAACGTCATACTCTTGCCATAATTTGTTCAATGTCGCGAGCATATCCTTGGTCTGTTTGTGAAATTACTTTAGTCTTTCCTATGGACTAGATGGAAAAGCTTACGTTGGATTTACTAGTAAGTGCCCCGAAATTGGTGACATCTGAGAAAAAGACAGTGACAGACTCAAATTCTTCGGCACCGGTAGACTTTCCGCTCTTGAGTTGATCGATCAATCTGTAAAGCAGCAGTATGTTAAATTCAGGAACATAAAGGATACGTATAGATCAAAGGAAAACATCTAACCCAGGTGGAACAAGTTTCTCCAGAAGCTTATCGGCTTCAGCCCATTGCTTCTCGATTTGACTGTTCAGTGCTTCAATCTGGCTTGCCTTTTGGTTCTGGCTCTCCTCGAGAGTTGCGTTGACCAAGATAAGGGTGAGGAATACCTTTGCGAAAATGTCGGAAATGCAGAACATGATTTCGCCGACTTCATACGTAACGATCTTGCTGTGAATATTTGTACGCGATATTAGTGACGAGTCATTGAAACGAATAAGGCAAAAGCATTTAGAAGGGAGTGAAACTATTTACCTTCGCTGAACATACCACGTGATCGTAAACGCATTCCATGCGAAAAACGTCACAAACCGAGCGTACCTCAACGACGTCGGGTTAAGGCGACACCCTGTTTCGCCCCTAATAGCTGAATTGAACATCTCCATGATATTGTAGAGACAGCTGACAAAGAAACAACTTGATAGGGTCGCCAATATCTCGCTGTAGGGTTGCTTGACCATCGTTGCGAGGAATCCGAGAATGAGGAGACTGTAGTCGGAGGTAGCGGTATTGTCGGCCATAACTTCGTTTTTGGTGATCTCCGAGATGAGGTAAATGCTAAGTTCATCGAAAAGCAAGCGGAACGTAAGAATTCATGGCCAAGGTGCGTAAAAGTAAAATTGCTTGGAGATGAAGAAGTCTGAGATACTAACAGAACGGGACACGTTGCCAACCACTCCATATACCGACTCGGATCCACAGGATGTCCCATGTAATCCATGTAAGTAGGCGTGATCCTCAAAATCTGAATAATATACGACGACATTGCAATAATGTTTACTGCACACAACACCTGCGCCAAACTCTTCTTATACCCCGTCTGCGAGTAGATATACGCAATATAAGAGTACACCACTGCAACTCCAAACGCCGCTGCCGTGTACATGTACCATTCGTCGGTCACGCCCCGATTAAACTTTTTCACACGATGGCCATTCGCCACGACGAACATGCCACAGAGCGTGAAAAAGAGCCAGACGGTAAAGTTTCGCCAGACGTAAAAGTTGGCCCCGGCACTTGCTTTTTCTTTTTTGAGAAGGCGGAGACGTTCTTGAACGCTCATTTCTGTGAGAGGGTTAGACGATCACGCAAGGCGTGCAAGTAGACTCACTTCCGTCCAAGGCTACAGAGTCGCTATCATCTATGAATGTTGAGTTAGTTCATGTGGGACTTAGGTCTGTATCGTGGTCTGAGCGCCTCACCTGATCGGGAAAATCTGATTGTGAAGTGCGGCGCCATGTCCGCAGGAGAGACATCTCTTGTTCCCCGGTTGAGGCTCAAACTCCTTGCACTCGCAGGAGCGGCATGTTGTAATCTTCACTGTCTCCATGTATGCAGGCAAAAGATCACAGGCTTTGTTGAGAAAAACGAAAGGAGCTGCGAAGTATAAAGGCTGGGGTCTTTGAAAAGGGTCTCCTACTCTTTCTGGATCTAGACTCATTCTCGCCCTATGACGCACCGTGCGCACCATTGTCGGAAATCGAGAACATAGGGGTCCAGGGTAATTGTTCCAGGGACTGCCATTGTTTGCCGGCGAAGCTGATTGTTGATCATGAATGGAGTTGTGATCGGCGAGTAAGAACTTCCGGAGATGAGTCAACAATGGAACATGCAGAACCGTAGGCGGGATACTGTTTTTAAAAGTTCGGAGAAAGTTGTTTTCATCGTTTTCTCTTCGGCTCTCATCATCTGCAAACGTCGAGGCTATTTCCGTCATGTCGTCAAATAAAGGTAAGCGGTCAGACGGCGTCTCCTTTGTGACGACGACATCCTCATGCTCCTTACAGCAAGATTCGTCCGCGAAAAGGCCAGCAAGGTCGAAGAAGATGCTTACGACCTCAAACCAATGTCGTTCCTCTACGTCAATTTCAGCATCTGGGCGACGCTCACCACCCTCAACATCTACACCCGTCTTTTTGGCAATTTGCGAACCAACAAGTTCAACCGATCCTATGCCGATGACTGGTACAAGGCAACCGCGTTCACGTTTGCCATTGCCTGCGTGTTTGCATTCTTGGGGTACATGGGGACGAACAATCGGGGGAAGAAGAATGTGATCTTTGGAATGTTTATGGTGATGTTTGTCGCGGGTTCGACGTGGTTTTTGCAGTCTTTAAGGGGAACGGTGACGCTGGTCGACCACGCAGGAAATCCGCTTGATGTTTCTCGGTACATTGAAGTGGCTTCATTCTATGCCCGCACTGTAAGTTTCTTTTTGTTCTATCCTCTTACTTGTTGGTTTCTTACCTCTCCTACATGAAAACAGTTCCTACATTATCGGAAGAATGACCCGCGCCGACCCCAAAGAGACATTCGGCGCAATTCCATACCTCCTACGGTCTCACATTACGGCTTCCTCAGCGCTTTAGCAAAACACCCGTACCATGAACTGTTTGGAACAGTCTCCATGATCTATTTCATGTTTACGTGTGGAAACTTTGAAAGAATGTACCAGCCTGCCATTGATGGAGAGACTGGATCGACGGTGGACCCGAACGTTTTGAAGGCGCTGAAGTGGATCACGGGAGCTTGGTGGGAGATTACGATTGCTTGGTACATTCAAAAAAGGTGAGCGTTTGTTTTTTCTTCGCACTCGGGTAAACTTTTCGTTGTGATTTTGTTAACGCTGCTCTATAAAGTCACTTTGTTTCTTGGGCAACAGGCGAGGCCTTGATCTGTCTCGGCGAAATGACCGCCAAAATCGTGTTCATGCTCATCATTGTCAACAACACCATGGATCAAGCGCAATCTGAAAAGGTTTCGATTGCAGAGAGTATTGCGAATGAATTGGAAAAAGAAATGAACGATTCCGATAGACTTCTCTCAAAGATGATTCCTCAGAGGTATTGAATCCTTACAAAACGAGTTTAGGTTAAAGGCTTTTTTTTAGCGTGTTGGAACAGCTTAAGAGTGGAAAGGCGAGTGGAACAGAGGAGTATAGCTCTGTTACGGTCTTCTTTTCGGATATTGCCAACTTTACCGTTATCTCCAGTAGGACTTCGGTGAGATTTTTACTCAATAATGATGAGCCAACGGTTTTCCTCCGTGTATGATTAGACTCAAGATATGCTTGCGACTCTTAACAAGATGTGGGTGGAATACGACGCCATCGCGAAACGATACGGCATGTACAAGGTGAAACCATCGGAGACGCCTACCTCGGCATTGTTGGCGCACCTGACCGAGTCCCCGACCACGCTGAACGCGCCGCCAATTTCTCTCTCGGTAAGCCCATTGCCCATCGTTCAAACTAACATATAAAAGACATTATGTCCATGATCAAAGACTTTAAGACTGTCACTGGTGAATCCATTCAAATCCGAGCTGGACTTGCCTCTGGACCTGTGACGGGTGGAATCATCGGAGACGCGAATCCCCATTGGTGTATTGTGGGTGATACGTCAACATTGCTTCCAAGATGGAGGCGTCGTCTAAGCCTGGGATGATTCATATCAATGAGTGGCATATGAACTTCTTGCGCCTGGGAAGAAGTTTCAGTTTTCTGACGGCGATCCTTTCACGGTAAGGTGAGAATTTACCTGTTGCTTCTTTTTTGTTTGCTAATACTCTGTGGTGTAGGGGAAGAGCATCAAAACTTATTTCGTTCTCGCGAGAGACTAAAGGCCCTTGTTTTTTGCTGTACTTAGCACCAATTCGTTCTCTTCTTCCTTCTTTTTTTACGACGGGCTATATTCAACTTTTTTTAAAAATTTAGACCAAGTCTTTCGTAAATCCTGTTACTCTCCCACCCCTTAATCACTTTATAAAATTAGTACTAAGAGTATCGTATATACCAAACATGGATACCTCATTGATTAATCTTCGCTTAATAGCGTTATGTGTTGTGTTTTAGACAAAGTTGCAATAGCGAGTCGATTTAGAGTGGGATGGTAAAGACAGCGTATTTTAGCGCCAGAATGGACAAGTTGGCAGCTGTCTTGGATGCCAGCATATGAGTTGAAGATAAATGTATGGGTGACCCGTTAGGTTCATGCAGCTCTGCTGAGCCTGAAGTTTTCACGCACCACAAGTATATTGTTGTTTTTAGCAAAGCGGTGATAAAATAACAAGAGAAACGCGTCATTCCACCCATCCGCGTAGATAGAAACACAACACGTCCCTTTTTCCGTTCTACCTTTGAACCCCGCGATGGAAAACCCTATTGCCCTTTTACACTCTGACATATGACTCATTGACATTCCTCTAACGCCATTGTACGTCGCTGGCACCATCCGATCTCGCACCCCTCCCATCCCTGAGTCTGACCAAAAAACTGAGAACCGTCACCCCATCAAAATATTCAGAAATCAACAATAGTTTTTCATGAAAAATCACGACATTTCTTGTGTTTTATGGTTTTCGCTCTTTCGCCTTTGGACGCTCCTTGTGCCCCTCAAACTGAAACCATACGCAAAACAGCGACACACGGAGAGTTTGGGGGGGTTTCGGTGCCTGTTGTCGCTTAGCGAGATACTCGTTCGTGCACACCATCACACACATTACGCACAAACCGTCGTCTCTCAGCATTAACGCACCACATACACATCCATCCATTCAGCAAGCATACACGAAGGACAAGAGCTGCAACACATATAAACAGCAAGAAAGCCTATCCCCGCCTCCCACACCACACAAATGTCATCCTCTTCCAACCCTTTCACCTCCATTCCCGTCGCAGCACACCCCCACCCTCAATCCGTCGAGTAACACCTCCTCCATCTCCAACTCTCCCATCAACAGCCAAACAAGTCTCGGAGCAAATCCTCACAGATCCTGTCACAACTCTCCAACATCTTGGTGTCGATGACGCTTCGAATGCGGCACCCGGGAAGTTGCCGGCGTTTGCGATACCCGCGGGTCTGGCGGTTACAGATGGGATAGGGGAAGGGGATGGAAATGGGACTGTGGGGAGTGTGGGCGGACAGACGTTGAGTTTGTTGTTGAAACCGGTGGTGGAGGAGATAACGGAGGAGGCGCAACAGGAGTATGCGGTATGTTTGCTGGTTCATTATATTTGTTTGAGGCGCCCGTGGGCAAGTATGCTTGCCCGTCAATGCTTTAACATGAAGGGCAATTTTTAACGAAGCTGGGGGTTGGAAGTGGAGTCGGAGTTAGAGAATATGTTGACCTGCTGTAGGCAGTCTAAACATTCAAATGGGATCATTCTTATTTTTCATTAGCGACCTGCATGGTTTTATTTAACGTTATGTGAATTATAGGCCTTTCACTCTGTAGCCAAATGGATGATGGGCTCCACGCAATCCACACTCCCTTACTACGCCATGTACCCTCCCATCATGCGTTCCTACCAAATTCATTACCCGCTTTGAGCGATATCCCGCGAACGGATCTGGGCCGTGGACCTATTTCGATTGATCTGAGGAGAGCCGCGTTGCTCGTTGCTTGTATTCAATATCAAGGGTAAGTCTTTGTCCTCTCGGGGGGTTTTCTCATATTTTCAACAATAGATATTATTGTGCTATCACTGCGGCTTCAGTTGGGGACATTGCGAGAGGGTCTTGGAGAGCTCAAGCCGCAAGTCTTAAAAAGCAACAAGAGCAACACCACCATCCCCGTCAATTCCCCTTCTTCTCATTTGGCTCTCCATCCTTACCATCCTCATCCCTCTCTTCCACATCTTCATCCTCATCCGCCTCGTCCTCCCCCAATCGCCCCCTTCACTCTCCAACCCGCATCTCTCACCCCAGCACCCCTCCCCGCACCTCCTACAAACCCATTCACGAACCCTTTCACACCATCCTCCTCGTCAACAAGCCTCTACTCTGACCCGTTTAAACCGAATCGTCCCAATGGATACCCGTGCCAACGAGAAAGAAAGGGACGCCTTACTGCTCGTCACAGCAGCAACACGGATCCCTGGAAAAGTGACACCAGAATTGAAACGGAAGGTTATTAAAGGGCTTCGTATTGATGGGTTGCAGTGTCTTGCGACTTTGATAGGGATGATTGGGTTTACGAACGTGTTGACGGTTTGTTTTGTTTGCTTACTTTCTTGTCATTTGTTGTTCTATTTTTATGAGGCTGATGATGTGAATGTAGGATTTGCTGGGCATTGAAATCAGTTTGACGGATTTTGAGTTTGCAAAAGAATATCTAGGGACGAATTCGGATTGGAAGGTTGCGCAGCATGTACCGACTGTGGGGTTTGATAGGGAAACGGGGGTGTCCGATGTGGAGGTGTTTAAACAGCAGCTAAAGGAAGAGGTAATTTATTTAATTATAAGCTTTAAATCGCATGCAACCTATTTCCTTTCCCTTATTTCTATTTTATGCAACCTCTCTTTCTCATTGTTATCTTTTCTTTACGATATCCATTAATTTTCGGTCATCTCATGCATATCTTTTCTCTCGGTTCATTTCTATTTAATAGCGTGCGAAAAAAACGGGCTTCAAACGTATCTTGGAATATGCATCCTTAATTAAAGACCTCGCCCTCTCCGCCTCCCAATCCGCCACTTGGCTGACCGCCATCCCCTCAACCTCCCCTCTACTTAACGCCTTTCTCCACACCCACCTCGGTTTCACCCCATTGTACTTTTCCTCCCTTAAAAGCGTTGAGCAGTTACGCTCTCTCGTCCACATGACCTGGGTGTTTCTTCTTCGCGATCGAAATGCCGAGCCGGACTCGTGCGTGGAACATCAGACCTGGAGAATTGGGAAAAGGCTGTGATTTGGGGGTTTTTGCGAGAGGATGTGGGGATAAGCATTTGGAGGTGCATGCGGCTTTTACGGCCAGACGGTTTGGGTGTAGCTTGGAGGTGTGGAAGGCGGCTGCGAGGGTGGGTGTTGAAGAGGGGGAGAGGTATTTGGATGGGAGTGTGTGGTGGACCGTCGGATACGGTTTTATCGAAACGACTGCATCTTGCGATATTGTTGACGTTGCATAGTGCTTCGACGATGGACCGGCATTACCCACCGCATATCACGACGGCGTTGTATGATTATTTCAGGAATTCGGAGACGGTGATGGAGGCGACGCCGCATGCGGCTGTGTTGGAGGTAATTGGGACGTTGGCTTTTGTGAATGCAGTGCATCGTATGGCGCCGATTCTCGTGCCTGATCCTTGTGTGTTTGAGGTGGAGATTGGTGGGTTTGTGGAGGATGGTGGAGATGAGTGGGGGGTTGGGAGGGAGATGTGCGGGGTGTTTGGGGAGGGGAGGGAGGGGGAACGGTATGGAGGGGAGGTGAATGTTTGGTGTAGTGCTGTGACGAGTTCGATGATGGGTGGCGTTGGGAGGGGGGCGAGGCCGTAGATTTCGTTTGTTTTTGTTTGTTTCTGATTGTGGTCTTTCATTTATTTATTGTGGATGGATGTATTTGTTTTGAGAGATTGATGATATTTTGAATAACTTATTTTTTATCTTTTATTTGTTGTTGGATGCGATGCTTTATCATGAATATTTTTGTAGAGATGGCAGCTTTTGTTTATATTTTCTTAGGGGATATTTGTATTTTTTTTAATTTTTAGTTGGTTTCATTTTAGGGCATGTTTGGGCGGATAATTGTGAAAAATGGCTTGTCAGATGGGCTTGCCTTTTTTAGCCTTGACCTTTTGAGAGGAATATTTCATTGGATAGAATATTCTTGTGCGGAATATTCTCAAGAAAAGAGAGCATCTTTTGAGAATATTCCCAACAGTTGATCTGTCATCATTTTTGTTGTATTCATGGGAACCAGAATCAGTCATATTTTGTTAGTCCCTTTTTTTTTCTTACCTTCCGACAGCTGCTAAATAACCGTTAACGGACATCATTTACACCATCACAGGACATCACATCAACGACACCTCACCCCGTCATCATCCTACCTGCAATGGTCGCTCCTTCCACAACCAACCCCGCCGCATTAACCACCGACACCTCCTCCATCACCTCCTCAACCCCATCCATAGACTCTGATCCCGAAACCCCTCTCCGCACTCATCCAACCCTCGCAACCCAAACCTTTCTCTCAATAGGCGGTTCCCTCTCATCCCTCCATCACCACACCCATACTCATCAAGATGCTGTTGTCGTTGCAGTCTCGGAACAGCAGAAAAGTAAAAAGGATAAAAAGAAGTCGAAGGAGGATATTGAGGCTGACGCGAATTTGAGGAAGTTGGGGATTGCGACTGTCTTGTGTTTGGCCTTTTTTTTGGTCGAGTTGGGAGCGGGGTTGTGGTCTGGTGAGTTTTGGGTTGTGTCTCTTTTATTTTACATCCGAGAGCAGCAAGGATTGCATGCCAATGCGTCAGCATATTATGGCTGACGTAGGCAGTCGTCTACAGCAGTCGTGTTTGGCGCCGCAGGCAATATCTCGCCAATGCGTCAGCATTGAATATTTAAGGCTGCCGTAGGCAGTTATGCGTCAGCATTGGATGAAGATTGGGGGTCATTCGAACTGGGATATTATCATACCAATAATAACTTTACAACTTGCATTACCTTTGGCAATGGAACACGTTTTCTGGTTTATTACTATTACTTCTTTAAATACGCGCGGCTTCTAACCACTCGTAATCCATTTTTTATATGCATTTCTAATAGGTTCCCTCGCCATTCTCTCTGACTCTTTCCACCTTCTCTCGGATATTGCCGGCTTCGGTATTTCGATTGCCGCACTCTACGTGGCCCGTCAGCCCCCAACATCTCGCCATTCCTTTGGATTCGCTCGTGTCGAAATTTTGGGTGCCGTCTTATCAACATTTTTGATTTGGGTTCTCACCGCGTATCTTGTCTATGAGGCTGTTCAGAGGATCAGGAATCCTAGTCCTATTGACGGTGTCGTTATGTGCGCTACCGCTGTCGTTGGGGTGTTGGTGAATTTGGTGTTGGGTGCAACGTTGCATGGGGAGCATGGACATCATGGACATTCGCATTCTCATGGTGGCCATGACCACGGGCATTCGCATTCTCATGGTGGTCATTCTCACTCTCACGGGCACCAACATGGACATTCTCATGACAATCACTCTCACTCTCACGGCCATTCACACTCCCACGACCACACCACCAATGAACAATCCACCCTCCTCCCTAAACCTCCCAAGAAGACCACCAACATCAATGTCCAGTCTGCAGCCATTCATGTCATTGGAGATCTTATCTCATCCATTGGAGTTTTGATTTCATCCATCGTCATCCTCATTTGGCCGAATATGACGATTGTGGATCCCATTTGCACGTTTGTGTTTTCGGTTTTCGTCATCTTGACCACCGTCACTCTTATGGATAATAGTTTAAGGGTGTTGATGGAGGGTGAGTATTCTAGAAATCCTTTCTTGGTTTATTTCTGTGACCTTTCCATATAGTTTTTTTTTCACCCTTTACTCTTTCTTTCTTTCTTCCTTTTTTTTTTTTTTTTCACACCTTACTCTTTCTTCGTTTTTTTGTTTTTTTTTTCTTTTTTACTTTTAAACAACTTTTTAGACACCGTTTTCTAACATCTATTTACCAGCAACCCCCTCCGACATTGACCCCCCGTCAATTCGTCACGCCCTCTTGACCGAAATCCCACACGTCGTCGACGTCCATGATCTCCATGTCTGGACCCTGACACAGGGCAAGGCCATCTTGACCGCCCATATTGTGTTTAGGGTGCCCACTGCCGAGATTTGTGAGAGTGTGGGAGGGTCGCCTTTACTGGAAGTTGGGGATGTGGGATGTGGCGGGTGTAGTGAGGAGGAGGAGCCGACGTTGAAGGAGGACCATCACCACAGTCACGGTCACGGTCACGAGCATGATCATGATCACGATCACGCTCATGATCACGATCACAACCACGACGATGCTCACCACCACTCTCACCCTCCCCACACCAACGGCAGCACTTCCACACACCCAGCACCTCTCTCACCCACGCTCAAGAACACGTCCGTCTCCTCCGTTGTGGAGATCTCCATCGCAGGGTATTGCGAAAGGCTCAGGAGATTGTGAGGAGGGTTGGGGTGCATCATGCGACGTTTCAGATTGAACCGCTGGAAGCCGGGAAGGAGGCCAAGGGGAAGATGAGGGTTGTTGAGGAGGTGGAGGAGGTGGATGGAGTAAAGGAGGAGGAGGAAGAGGAGTGTTGTGGGTTACCTGAGATGTGTAAAGGGTTGAATTAGGGTGGAGGAAGGTGAAGGGAGTTCGGTTGTGGGAATGCTGGGAAGAGGTGTGGAGGCGGATGGGAGTTACGTACTTTATATAATGTGGGGTCTTTTTCACTGTACTCTTTATTCTACGCATATAAAGCTGCATTTTATTTTTATTATGAAGAGATTTCAGCACTTTTTCACGGACTCTTGCTATCAACTTTTGAAAAATTATTTTATTTACGACGCGGCCGCCTGGACTTACGCATTAAGGAATACTTGCCTCGTTTACCTATCTTCGATTTTGGCAAAAAAGTTTGGTCTTGTAAGAAAGATCTGCGGTAATGAAAAAAAGGAAGTGGCTTCTGTCCTGTACCAAATGAACCTTGTGAAAGGCAACTTGCTGATTTGAGATTTTGTTAAAAAAAGGGTGAGATTCCATCCAGGACGCGGTTGATGTCAAAAGAGTAAAGAGTATAATTCAGATGATTGTGGTATATTGCAAAAAAGCGTAGAAGCAACAGCGCATGCTATAGGAATGACTCGAGAATATGTTGCAAGGCATCGTAAGCGCGAGAAGGAGGCATGAAGGAAAACTATGGCATGGTTGCATCTTGATCGCTAGGACGGCAGTGAATTCTTTGACGCAAAAGCGCATGCAATGGGAACAACTCCGAAATATATTGCAAAAGATTGTAATCGCGAGAACAAGGCGTGAAGAACTATTTTGGTGCAGTTGCATCTTGACATGAGCTAATGCGGTTATGAAATCGATATGAACTCAGAGACACGGCTAACTCTCTTGTTCAATCCGACTCGTCCGAACTTTCTGACCAGGGACTACCCCACCGTTTCGGAGTCGACCTTATCCAACTTGAGATCTCCTCTGTCACAACCTCTCCTCTCACTTCCACCAAGTATTTGACGACATGTCGATGTCCGCTCTCCGTCGCGTTTTTGATTGCCGCTGCCGTGCACCCACAATACAGGCCACGTTCCAAAAACTTGATTCCGTCAAGCTGACCCATTCCCGCCCAGATGTCCATGACGGTACCTGACAGTAGGGTGGATTTAAATCTCTCGTAAAAAAACTCTAGCATGTCATCCTGCCCTAACTGTGCGGCCACGTCGATAGCATTTCCCCATGTGATATCCATGTCGTGTTTGAGAAGCTTCAGGACTATGTCGAGTCTCTGAGTTCGGACTGCTAGCTCTAGAGTTTCTTTCTGCAATTTTTTTTTTTTTTCGTTGCATCGATCCAAGAGCCTGGGGATATTTGCGTAAAGTTCGGGAGTTTGCAACAAGGAATGTAACAAATCTATAGAGCATCTGGCATTGGTATGATGAAAAAGGTACTCAAAAACATCACTGTGACCGTTTCTTTTTGCCAAGTCCATGGCATTAGCCTGTGCAGGCTCTCTGGTTCTCTCGTTTAGCAAGCGAACCACGTCAAGATGTCCTTCTTTTGCCGCTGAAGTCAATGCAATGGGGAGATAATCTCGTTCTGAACGTGGAAGAAGGTACTCAACAACATGACGATGTCCCTTTCTTGCTGCCTCTATTATTGAAACTCCCGCTCTGAAATTATTTTTAGAAGATATATCTACATATTGTCAACAGCATACCGTTCTTTTATTTCTTCCATTTCATTTGCATACAGAAGGCTGAAAAAATATCGAACCACAGGTAAATGACCCTCTCTTGCTGCTTCACAGATGGCCGAATTTAGATTTTGGGAGTGAAGGACGCCTTCGCAGAATAAGAATTTCACGAGTTCCAAGTTTCCTGAGCCAACTGCTGCTATTGCCCCCTTAGAACCATGAAGGTACACCCATAAAGGTAGCCATTCGTGGCTTGTTAAGACTTGCAACTTCGCGTAGATCATTTTCACGGCTCGATATCTTCCAGCTTCAACAAGAGCACGCAAAAAATCTAACGACAACAGTTCTGGATGGAAACGCAGCAACCAAGCGACTGACGATAATGAAAGCTCTTGGAAAGAACTCGTTTTGATGAAATCTAGTGTTGGCTCAGAAAGCAAGACTTTGGACAGCTGTCCGGCGGCCGGGAAGTTCGAGTGACCAATATCCTCATAGGCGCTAGATTGGTCTGCAGGGTGCTTTAACGGCAAACCTATGGCGATACTTTCCAGTTTGATGCAAACCCATAAGTCGTCGGTCATTATAAGAATCCGCGTAAGAATCTCTCTCGGCACCTGCCCCTGTAAGAGCCAGAAAGTGCGGCATCCAGGAGGTGGAGGACGGACCACCACCTGAATGCTCTTCCCTGTTCACACTTAATGTGAGATTTCCAGCTACAGATTTGCAAGAATCATCATCAGAAACTAAAACTGTACCTCGAGAGAGTCTTTTAGACGTTCTTCGTACCCTTTTTTCAATAAACACCATCGTGAAGGAGTTGGAGTGCACAGGTTAGCAACGGCGGCGCTTTCTATCTACGAACTTTATTTTCTTTTATTCTTTTTTTTTCACGCTTACAGCAAAAGCGCCACATGAATATTGCTTTGTCGCCCGCGGGAGGCATGACGCAAGCTGCTCTTTGTTCACGTTTTTTGCTATTTTTTTTTCTTTTGCAAATATTAAAAAAGGGGAAAGAATAAAACGCGAACAAAACGCGAATTAAACGCGAATGAGCACCTTCCGTTTGACGCGAGAGATGTAAAAATGAAGCTCAACCGCACCATACTAAAGTTTATAAAGAATTTGACTAAAACCACCTCCAGTCTTACTCGCGTCAGCTTCAAAAGTGAATCACTCGCAGTGTTTAAGAAACTAAAAGACGAATGAATAACATTTAGATTTATTTACAAAGACGACAAGCAAGAAAAGCAGCTTATGAAAACCAAAATGCAGTACGGCGTATGGGGTTCCAAGCAAAACGCGAAACTTGAACTCGCATATCTATTGCAAATTAATAACCTAGAAAACTTTAATCGCGAAAGTCAAATGATATGTATTTACCTTATTTCAAACTATTACGTTTGACTTTGGCATTGTTTTCAAGTAATTCCAGACTTGCGTATGCCCCAATTTCTTCGCCCGCTCCACAATATCAAATTCCGGCTTCGCCTTTTTCACATCCATGAAATACTTGACCATATCGAGATGCCCATTTTCACCGCGTTGTTCAACGCCGCCGTTGTCCATCCACAATACATCCCTTTATCTAAAAACTTGACACCCTCAAGCTGACCCAATCCGCCCACTTATCCATGACAGTTTCCTTAGATGGTTGAGCAGCGAATCTCTGGTAAAAAAAATCCAGCATGTCGTCCTGCCCTGTCTCAGCGGCTACGTCAATAGCATTACCCCACTCAATCTTCATGTCCATCCTAAGTATAGTCTGCAATATCTCTAACTTTCTAGTCTTCACGGCTAACTCGACAGTTTTTCCAGAAATGAAGGAGCCTTCTAATCGATCAACAAGACTGGGAACCATCACGGAGAGCGGGTGCTTTCAGAAACGTATCCAAAAGCTTGGCAGAGCACCTGGCATTTGTGTGGTGAAGGAGATATTTGGATACGGCGAGATGGCCGTTTTCTACGGCCAGGTCCAAAGCTGTCGTGTGAGCCGGTTCTTTGGTGCTCAAGTTGAGCAAACGACAATATCGAGGTGACCTGCGCCAGCTGCCATATCTAATGCGTCAAGAAGAGAGTTCGGAAGTCGTGGAATAAGATACTGAACTATGTTACGGTGTCCTTTTCTGGCAGCGCTGACGATCGCAACCCCCGCACTGTCAGCAAAAATCACGGTAAGAGTTAGATTTTTAAAATCCATATGCACTATACTTTTCAATAACTCCTGAGCAGCAATCAGGGAGTTTGAATAAAAGGCAAACCATATCAAAGTCTCCTGCCTCTGCCGCAATACAAATCGAATTTATCATAGCATCACTGGGAACAGAGGACATTCGCTTTTGATATATATATTCCATAACGTTCGTATTTCCTGAGCCAGCGGCCGCAGCAAGTATTTTTGTATAGTCTGAATTAAAGTCTAAACTATATGCTGCATTTTGAGGGTGTGCAGGTTTGAGTTTCGCATAAATCATCTTGATAGCTCGAAGTCGTCCCGCCAGAACAATTTTGTGCAGGTCTTCCATACACCAAGACTGTGGAGCGTAGCGTAAGAGCCAGGAAAGCACCATTAGTCCGAGGTCATTAGAGGACTTTCCCGTCAAATTATACACCGTCAGCGATGACTTTGCGGTCGGTAGGCGTTCAAGAAGCTCCCGAGATGCAGGAAGCCGAGAAAGACTTATTCCTTCGAAAGCATTACATGGATCCAGGTTCTGATGGGGCAAACCCATAGCAAGCGACTCCAATTTGATGCAAACACAGAGGTCATCAGTCATTTTAAGAATCCTCGTAAGAATCTCCTTGGACACCTGCCCTTGAATAAACCAAAAAGTGCGGCATCCTGGAGGTGGAGAGCGAACCACCACCTCGCTGCTCTTTGCTGTAGTTGTGCATAATGTTTAGAATCCGTCAAAAAGTCGCGCATACCTTGCGAGCCTTGTTCAGTGGCCCTTGAATTTGCGACCACTCTATTTCGTGGCATTCGACTGTAGAGGCGTTATGCTATAAGCAGAGAAAGATGGTGGCGAAGTTTGATTTGTCGACGCTTGTGGGAAGCGCCGAACGTCACTTTGTTGCCCGCCGGGGGGCATGATGTTGCAGTCTGTTTGGGTGTGCACCTGAGACTACGCTCGGCGAGGCTAAAGTTACGAACGGTTCGAAGCCGTCAACGAACGGGAGTTGCAACGACCGTACCGAAAATTTGTAGAGTGATGTCTGATGATGATGGTGTGGAGTGTTCTTTGCCACATGAAAGTCTGTGGCTTACGAGTGCTGAGGGTGACGAGCCCACAGGTAGTGCTAGAAAGAGGTTAAAGGCTGCGGGGATGTCAACTCGAACAACAAGGGACGATGAAGGATGGGGAGGTGTTGAGGGACGACAGGGAGTCACACCTCGGAATAGTGTGGGTGGACGGGGAGAAAACCATAATAAAAACAGAGTAGAGGAAGTCGATACCGCATCAGAAAGTGACATTCAAGATGACCCTAGCCCTCAAACTAGACGAACATCCAAAGTCAACCCTAAAAGTTCCTTGCAGCCTATAGTAATTGAAGACACCAATTCCTCAACTCAGTCGCCCACCCTCACTCCTTTAAACCCCATCCCCGCTCCTGCTGCACAAGGCGACAATGACGAAAACGCAATTCCCCATCTCCGCTACCACCTCGCACTTCTCATTACCGAACTCAACCAATACATGAAAAGACCCTGCGCCATACGTATCCCCTCCCAACCCTCATATCCCGCCCATGCTTATCCCGCCCATGCACGGCCGCCACTCCACGGTCCCCAGAAACGAATATATAATGCACTGAAAGCCAGCATCCGATGCTTGAACACCGCGAAACCCTTTTTGTAAGAGTTTCCCGACAAAAAAGTTCTAATTGTAAAGCCGGGAAACAAAAAAGGGTCTGTGGCTTTTAAAAGCGTTGCGTGAATTCGTGGACGCATCTGCCAAAGCCCTCCTCATGAATGTGGAAGATGACACATTTGATTCAAAACTTCAACCCGCTTGGTATGAAATCCTACTCGGTCTCCAGACCAAGGTAAGCCCCTCCTTCTTTTCTTGCATTTGACGTTTTAAGGCGGTTCTAGAGGGATACTTATGTACGTCGACTTGGCTTGATGTTGTGGGGGTTTGGCGCGTTGCTGTGTCGGGATTTAGTGACTTGGTGAGTGAACATGAGGTTATGAGGGATGTGGAACGGTGTGAGTGGAGAGAGTGGTATGAGACTGCGATTGGGGAACGGATGAAGATGCTGGTAAGATCACCTACAGTTTGGTGTGAAACGTTTATGTTTTCAGGTGTCGAGAGGCGCGGAAGGCGTGTCGAGATTTAAGGATCTATTTCCGGTGGAGGATGACATTGAGGTGCAGATGATAGAGTTTTTTGAGATGGTATATGAGCAGGCTTGCCGATAAAGTCAGTTTGTTGTGGTTTGGGGAACTTCTTAGATTACTTTTTTGGGAGATTCTTTACATGTTTATATATCGAACAGGAGTGTTTTTTATTTCATGTAAGGTTTTGGTTAAACCATTATTATATATAATTATTTCCTTACTTTTTGCAAAACCGACAAGTGAGGTCAGAGACATCAATCACCAAAACACAGAAGCAAAAAACTACCTTTAAAGAAGTATCAAGTAAGCATACATTTAAGAACATTCGAAAAATGAAAGCAAAACAAACAAAAAAGCAGAAACAGACGACAAAGTATATAGAAACAAACCCGATAAAAGAACGCGTCAAACACACATACTGAGCAAAACTTAATCCTCTTCATCATTATCATCCTCAACATCTTCATGTCTCTTCCCCTCCAACACAGACGTGCAAAACCCGCTAAAAATCTCAACGGGTTCTCATCATCCGCAACTGCAATTAACGCTGAACAAGGCGGTAATCTCGGTGGTGTCGATGTGGCGTTACAGGTTCATCCCCAAAACTCGATTCAACCGTCTGCGTCGCCACTGTCAAAAACGCCTTTGCCGGCGCCATCGGGGTTGGGAAACGTGTACGGGGGGTCGACATGAAGTGGGTGGTCTGAGTCTGAGTCCGAAGAAGAGGAGGGAGAGGTGTCGGAGGAGGTCGAAGACGCGTACCGGACACGTTTTCTGACGCGACGGATGGGGCGCGTTGGTTTAGGGTTAGGGGTCTGCGTGGGGTCAATGGTGAAGTGTGGATATAGGTGAGGGAGCGGGTATACCGCGTAGGGGAAGAAAGATGAACAGAAGGTTTACTAAGAGCCAGTCTCGTGATGTGGTTTTTACGTGATCATCCTGTTCAAAAAACGGACAGAGTATAAGTTTTTGAATGTATAAATAAAAATCTCACCTTGAATCCTTTTGCGTGTGGGTTATGATTCTGAAAAAAGATTCAGTTTTATTCATACTTAATATAAATCGCGCCTTACCTTTTTCAAACAATTCACTTTATGGTTCTGATAATGCGTCACAGCGATAAAGGACGTCTCCTCAAACTCAAAGCATGTGACTATATCCTCTCCATTTTCAACATGCTCGACGAGGTGAATTCGAGGTTGATACAAGAAGAAAGAAGTAACGCGAAAATGACCAGGTTCAAGATCTTAACTGTTACAGCGGGAAGAGATGAGGTAGGGTACCTGAGAAATCGGTCTCATCGATGTCGTCGGGAATGTGGTTGGATAGCTTTACCATCCGAAAATCTATCGTGGGTTTCTGCATCCATTCGGCGCCTACGACTATATTATCAGCAATCTAAAACAATTCATGGAAAGTCGAGCAAGAAACTCTTACCCGTCATAGGCCCACCCGCCGCCCAATACACATCCCCACAAGGTCCTCGGATCCCCACTCCCCCTCGCTCTTTAGCACCTTCCATTCATCATTCTTGAATCGATACCTGTCCCGCGACGTCCGCACAATATCAAGGCCAATCGAGTATGTAGATGATTTGGTCAAATTCTGCGCGACGAGCTTAATAAAGGGAAAGAGGCAACGACCGCCCTTTGTGATGATCATCTGAAAGAACAAGGCGTTACAAGTGATGCGAATGGGAAGAGAGGGATTACCTCGTTTTGAAGACGATGGAATGTTGACCATAATGCATGATCTGCAAGCATCACTCTCACATCTCTTGTATCCGCTTTCTTAACCATCCCGCGCCCTTCTTCACCTTGATCTTTGTTCACCATAAATGGCGTCGAGGTTGACTCGCGTTGACGAGCAGAATTGCGGGTTTGCCGAGCTTATGAACTTGCATTAATAGAGTGCGTGGAGTGGGACGCATAGCGCGCGCAGTTTACAGGGGTCAACAAAGACGCCACCAACAACGTTCGTTCGTATCCAAAAAAAACACCAACAGAAAGGTCCTTACCTGACATATCCTCCATGTGGTTTGATCCTGGTTAAAATTTAGTCGGGAGAGGCGAGCAGCGAGCACTCTTTTACTGCGCGCAAGGTTGTGAGTGAGAGGGAGATGCGGGAGAGATGTGGAGGGTTGTTAAAGAGAAAGAGAGGAAAAAAAATTACAGGCCCTTTAAACGTCCCCCTTAGAAATTCGGATGGACCTGCGGTACGTGTCTCCCTCGACGCGTTTTTTTGAGTGGTTGTGGATGGTTCGTGACATTTGACGCGTTGAGGGGGGGCTGAAGGAGTTGATGAAACAAAGTGCTTTTTAGTGTGATTGCGTTTTTTGATTGCGCCTTTTGCTTATAAGCGCGTGGCTTCGACGCGTGAAATTAATTTAGGCAGTGGATTAGAAGGATGGGTGTGCCTGCATCGGTTGCTCGTATCTATTGTCAACATTTATTTGTCTTTGCTGAATTCTATAAAATCACGTCGTATTCTCCTTCAACGCGAAACCAGCGCGTCAAAGATGAAAACGCGTCATCATTGTCACTTCTTCGGAAACAAGATGAGAGACGCGATATTACACCATCCCCAACTTTTCCGCAACAATCACCATATTCCTCGGCGAATCCACCAGCCCAAACAACGGAAACACCTGCACCGAAAGCGGTATACCCTTCCCGCCAATTTTCTCCACCATCTTCCCATCAACCACATCGTCACCTCCCGCAGCTTCCACGAAAAACAAAAGGCGGTCTAATATAATCAGACTTTCAATAGCAGACCCCATCATCGCTCTCAAAGTCCATACAACCGCAAGTTCCTTTTCGCGGTCATCGAACGAGTTTTCGTATTCTTTTAAAAGGGACGGAGTAAGCCCTATCGCTTCAACGTTCACGCCTAACCGTGTTAATGCTACATGGACGTACCCCGAAAACCCATTTGCAAAAGCATTCGGCTTCAACCTCCCAATGACCAATCCTCCATCCACATCCCCATCTTCAATTCCCTTTTTCGCGTTACTACATTCCTGCACAGATCCTAACACGCCTCTATCACATATCACATACTGTAATAACGCGCGATAATGATGTCTCCGATACGCGTCTCTTGCGCCTTCCTGTGTTGTCCAACGACTTGTGGCTTGACACGCTAAGGTGCGAGCTGTGAAGCCCAGATGGAAGAGATCGGAATGGAAGTATTGGGACATGGGGTAGCCAGGGGTTTTACAGGCGGTAGTTAGGCGATCGTGTGTATCTTTAGTGGATTCCCAGGTTGGTGCGATGGAGGGGATAGCTTCAGTGAGTTTGTTATAGCAGCAGCTGACACATGCAAGTATTTGAGCGTCGCTAGTGAGGAAGTGGTGTATAGTGGCTGAGGCTTTACAAATAAATCAGTCGCTCGTTTTTAACACAAAAGGAAGGGTAAAGATAGGGATAAATCTTACTCAAATCGCCGCATGCGTGTAATCCACACAAAAGCCATCGCTGACACATTTCACTGTCATCGGCAGGAGTCCCAACCGCCTCCTCATTTTTCTCCATCCGCACACCAGCCTTGACTTCTTTCAATAAATCCTTGAACGACTCCCGTGCTTCCACTCTGCGGTTAATATGGAACAACATTCCTCTTTTTCTGATCCCCGGGTTTCCCATCAACTTCTCTAGAGACCCCTTCTTTGTCTCAGGTGATGTTTCCTTCTTTGGTTTGCTGGTGTACGCCTTAGTCAATTTCTCTGTGCGGCGTTTCGCACCGCATGTTTGGATTGTATCGTCGTCTACACCTATCACGAGGCGGTTGTATTGGAGGTGAGAACAGAGTCGAGATATCCTTGTCCCGCGCCTAAATCCAGATGCCTAGTTTCGGACTTGAGTTCGAGGATGTGGATGACGGGACGGTAGTAGAGGATGAGGCTGATGAGGTGGTGACAGAGGATGACGATTCGGCTTTTGAGGCGAGGTGGTCAATGAGGCAAGCCATGATTTCGACTTCGTGTTGCTTCTTAGGGGACATGCCTTGAACTTGATTCTTATCAAGACGAAGAGCTGAGAGGGTGTAAGGATCATTAGAAAGCTTCACGAATATGTACCTTTTTGTTCTAATGCTGCTACGAGCGGGTCTTGTTGCGGGTCACGGGGAAGAGGCAAGTCCTTTGACGCTCTCACAAACTCTATCAAGCTTTCAGGCCAGTCCTCCTGTCATCAAGTATCAACATTCATCTGAAAAGCTTCGTCACAACCTTTGGTTCACCCCGGATCCTAGCTCCAGAAGTTCCATGAACGAAAGCTCCTTCAGGATCCGCCATTCCTCAGGAAACACTGTTTCCCAGTAATTCCTTGTAAAAAGTCAACGGCATGATGCTGCCAGAGATACCCATATTGGTGGATAAATCCAGCCAGCGCCGATGCGTAGGCTCGGCATGATGTGAAGCTTTCGGGAAGACGGATGCGGAACTCTGATGATGCTGATGGTGGGGTCATCTCATTTGGGACTTCGAATTTTTTTCAGCTTTTTCATTATGCGACATGCAGACGGGCTCAATGGAGACGTAAAACCACGGGCATTCTATTAAATGGCTTTAACGCTTTCTATAAAAGTCAAGCGGGAAGAAAGTATCGTGATGATGGGGTATAAAACTATAGAAAAATACAGGAGCCGACAAAAGCATTCCAAGTCTAAATCAAAACATGGAGAGGAGCCCGAGCAATGGAGCCAGCCATACACAAAAACGCGTTCATGACTCTTTTCCGTCATAACTTTAGATTCTTGATGAGGTTTCTACACACTTCTTGGTAATTCCACGTTGATCCCTTTTTCCTTCTCAACTCCAACCCATACATATGCGTTCCCTTGACTTGACATATCTCAATCTGAAACTCCACGTTCTGCCCAACGCAAAGCACTTTATACCCGGTCCACGTTCCCTTGATACCAATTTGCGTAAACGCACGATCCATCTCTTGTACGATAGCGTTGGTGATTTACTGCTGGTCGTGTCTGCTGGTACATGGATTTAGAGACGCGGTTTTGGGGCAGTGGATCCGGTTGAAGAGGCTGACGTGGCGCTGTCTTGGCGTTTGTGTGAGGATGTGGGACGGAGTTTGTTGAACGCGGATGAGAGGCTGAACCAAGGTTGATGCTGATGCGGCGTTTGGTTTAGAGTCTGCAGGTGCGGTGCGGAGGTATGAGCGTCTTGGTGGGTTGATGGGATGAGATATGGCGCTATGGGGGTGATGGCGGATGGAGATGGACGTTGGAAAGAGCTTCTGTTGGATGGAGCGATGCTGGCTGGCCCAGAGATATTTGGTATGGGATGACGACATCTTCGTCTTGAGATGTAAGACTAGCCTCCTTGAAGATTCAGTTGAACCCCAGTTCTATGAGACCATCAATCGTCAATGTTGAATTCTTCTTCCCCCCGTTAAAATTATGCTCCGTCATCCGCCTTCGAAGCTTACTTTGTCCTGCGGATCCGGGAGTGAACTGCGTTTGCACCGCAGAAATGGAACGTCGCCTTTGAATAGCTGTTGAAGGAACCACCATCAAATCCTCGCTGTTACCAACGCCAGGAGCTACAACTTGAACACTGCCGTTCACAGAGAATCTACTGTTGTGACTCTTCTGATCAGATCCAAGGTACATGCTCTTTGCTTCCTTTGTGCAATATGATTATCTAAAGTCGATGTAGCTCTTCCTTTCAGTTGCGACGGCCTTGCATCATCCACATCTTCATCCGTCGACGGCATGGCAAGCGTCGAACGAGCTGGAACAAGGTTTGACGTATTGCTCCTGATATCGATTTCCTCCTCTTGATGGTATACGTTTTGCCGCGTCCAAATCTCCTGAGCTGTCCGTTCTTGGCGCACCAGTCCAGGGCCAATCGCACCAGAATTGTGACGGTTCAAATATTGACTCTTTGTCTTGCGAGCGTGACGCTTTCTTCTTGTTCTTTTAAAAGCCAGTACAGTGAGAATGCGGGGCCACGCTCTGGGTTTGCGAGGATGGCGGCTTTCGCGGATGTGGAGTCATAACCGTAGAGTCTCATTGTATCTAGAATCTTGTCTTCAAAGGTTCCTCTAGTTTGCAGCGCCATGGGATTAAAGACTCTGGGGCCGTCAAAGCCTCTGTTGACCCATCCGTGTGTACGGATGTAGTCCAGCGTTGCTCTTTGATTTGGGTCTACTGAGAGCATTTTCCGGATTAAAATTGATGCGTCTGCGAACATTTACCTAAGTTAGATACAAATCTCGTTAATGTATGAAAATATCTTAAAGACAAATAACACAAAAAAAGAAAACGTCAAAAGATGGGGAGTTATAACCACCTTCAGGAACGTAGCTTGGAATATCAAAAGTGGATGTCGTGATTTTTCGATATAAATCCTTTGTATTAACATCTCAAACGGGAGTTGTCCCGTCAGCAGCGCGTACAGTATGACACCCATGCTCCACACATCCACCTCTGGCCCAACGTACTGCCTTCCCAAAATCATTTCTACCCTCAAAGTTAAAAACTGCTCGACGCGCACATAAGAAAAATCGAGATGCCTACCTGGTGATGCGTAAAAAGGCGACCCACAGAAGTTTTTAGGTATCTTCCGGATCGAAAAGGTTCACAAAGCCGAAATCAATAATCTTAATATTACGCTTATTGTCCATCAACAAGTTTTCCGGTTTCAGATCTTGATTATGAAATTAGCTTTTTTCTCGCAATTTGCATATAGGTTCTAACCTCGATGGATCACAGAGCTTTGATGACAGTAGTCCACAGCGCTAACAATTTGGCGAAAAATCCTCCTAGCCGTTTTATCATTTAACCGATTCTGAGCAACGATATAGTCAAACAGCTCTCCACCCTCCAATACTCCATCGCCAAAATAATATCTTTGTCCGTTTCCTTTGATGCGTGTGAGCCAAAAAAAGAAAAACAATAAAAGACACTCCCGCACTCACCGCTACATATAAAGCTTTACGATATTTGGATGATTTAACAACCTCATAATCCGTACCTCCCGCTTGATCCTCGTGATATGTTCGGCTTTTTGATGGTCGACTTATGGATCACTTTCAACGCAACCTACGTAAAGTACAAATGAGTCAAGGTCGTCTCCCCTGCAAGCTCTTACTCTACGGTTTGTCTCATTGTCGATCGCGAGTTTAACTTTTCCATAGCTGCCTTCCCCTAACTGTCGTTCGATGATATAACGATCGAGAAAAGGCCCTGCTCTTCCTCTCCTGCGGAATCTCCTGCACGCTAGCCATGTCCGCGAGCGCAGATTAAAGGGTGATGGATTCAACCAGAATATTCCAAGTAAGTCAGGTGGCTCCGGCTAACGAAATAAGTCCAAGAGCGTTGAAGATAGTAATATTGGTGATGCACACAATCGGTGCACGACTTCGATTCGGCACTTTGATTGGGTTATGTTTATTGTGTTTTTTGTTAAAGCTTAGCAAGTCGATCGTCCCTTCTCCTTCTTGTGATTGGCATAATCACTTTGTCGTTTTACCGCTCCATTTGAGTTTCCATCTGAATGCACCCCAATTGTCTCAAGGTGGAAAAAACGTTTTTTTAAGCACTTCCTCTCCGAAGCGCTTATACCGATCCAACAACCGTCTACCTATGAAGAGCTTTTGCTTTAACTCCATTAACCGAGGATTTATAAACCTGACCAAAGCGCTACCAGGTCAGAGCTTCATCGTAACGTCCATTCGCGTGCAGAGATTGTGTCAGAGGCTGACTCAGAAAGTTTATCATTATCGCCCATTTAAGTTAACTTTTTTTACGTGCACTCTCAGTTATGAGAGTTTCCGAGCGACGTGTGCTTAAATCCCTTGGAAATGCCCATATATAAAATGCTTGCCTATTATCTATCTATTATTTTCTGTTGCTCTATGGCTTAATAAATAGGGGGTTTTACAATAAAGTGAGGAACCAGCTCGCTTTCGCCTTCATGCCTCTCCAATCGCGAAAAAACCCTCAACAAAAAATATATAAGAAATTCATTAAATAAAATAGAGTGGGGTTTGTATAAATGGGTTTAGGGGGATGGTGACCTCAACAAATGAGGAAATAAATTAAAGAGGTGGGTAGTTAAAGACCGGTAGAGAGAGGATACTGCGTTACATTATACGGCGTGAACCTGAACCCATTTGACGGATTCGGCGGCACAGGAGCGTTTTGGTGGAACGTGTTCCCCATGGATGCATGCGGGACGGAATACATAGACGCGCCAAGAATATACCGATGGTTGGGATGCGCCGTCATGGATTGACGAGAAGAGTTGGGTTGAACCATAGGTTGAGTATAGTTCTGATATGGGGGCATTTTCCCCAACAAATCATCATCAGCATTGCCATCACGTCTGATGCGATAACGTCACTTGAGGAACGCGGCATGGAAGGATACATGGGTGGTTTTGGGTGGAATCCTCCGGATGGTATTGAAGAAATTGGGCGTTGAAGAGATCCTGCTCACTCATTTGACCCTTGGATGACGTTCTTGGAGGAAGTTGTGGATATTGATCATGAGATTTGTACATATACTGCTGTGACGCAGGTTGCTGATGCGGAAGATGATGACCATAGTTCATCGCCAACCCACCAGTAGCGTAGGGAAGCCCAGAAGGTGTGTTAAACTGCATAGGCGCGGAAAGCGGTGGAGCGAATCCATTGTTTTGCTGGAAACTTTGCGTTCTCGCCCAATCCATCCCTCCATCACTCATGTAATTTGGTGAAAACCCTGTCGGATCTAAACTGGTTGCTTTGGGGAAAGAGGTCGTGGAATCCGGGATCACTAAATTGACTCAAAGGAGTCGACCCGTGAATATGAACGTCGTGTGAACTTTCTTGCGCCTGCGCTTTAGGTTCTACACTAAATCCGTTCAACTGGTCCAACAACGCAACATCAAATGAATGGCGGCGACTGAGGGTTTGTTGAAACGGATTATAAGAATTTGGAGTGGGTGAAGGTTCCGAGAAGGCTGCCGACGCGGCCATAGGGTAGTACTGATATGGTTGTGGTCGAATGTACCCTGCATCTTGAACGTACACAGGTCCAACGTGTTGAAGAGATGGGAGATGTTGCATTTGTTCCAGTTGCTGGAATTCGTTTAGGTGAGGGAGGAGGATGTTTGGAGAGAATTTGCGGGCTTTTTGATGTTCAAAAAGAGAGGGAAGTTTGTTTTCTTGGAGCCTTTTGTAGCTGTGTTCCACTTCAGAGACCCAGTTGACAAACTCTTGACGTTTTAAGATCATTTTATGGCCTAACAGTGAGAGGTAGTCGACCTAAGATAAAATATTGTAAGGAAACATTGCTTGTAGAGCTGTTTTGTTTACCTCTGCTCTGTTGATTGTGCCAATGTCGGTTCTGGATAGATCACTCCAGGTGCGATTTGTAAATGTGCTAAAAGGAGAGAGAAAATTAGGATTCTGTTCTTGACATACTGTAAAGTTGAGGAACGTAATAAGGTAAAAGTTGAAGAGAGTATGAGCATGTATCATACTTACTGTCATCAAGGACTTTGTTGGCAAGAAGAATGCCAATAGTAAAATCAAGCTTTTCGGAACTGTTTCGGATCGGTCACTCTAGTCATACAAACTTTATATATGAAATGGAGTGCAAGAACCGCGATGCTTCTAGACTATAATATTAATTAGCAATCGGTCACCAGCGCATATAACAACGGAAGAGAAAAGATCAAACTCACCACATCAGTCGTAGTCAACACCGTCTCGATATACTCGACAAAGTCTTTCTCGTGAGCACAACACACAGTCCTATTCGAAGATGCCGGAATATTGCCCTTCCTACCATCTTTCTCACTATGACTATGCCAGCCCCTACACAATGCCACGAATTTCGCGATAAACCGTGCAAGGTATTTGAGGTTTTTGGGGAGTCCCGGAGCTTCTCCCAACTCTGCGGTTTTTCGGTAAGACTCTCTTTCGGCCGCTTCTGCGGCGGATGAAGCTTGAGTGGGGAAGGATTGGAGGGAAGAAGTTCTACGAGGAAGTTTTGAGAGAGTTTGATGAAAGATTCAACGGATGGCGGGTCGGAGATGAGGGATGCGATGGGAAAGGAACGTTGGTTGTGGTAATCCAGGCTGGTCCGTGATGATGTGGTGTTTTCGTTGTGGTAAACGGGACGGGTATTAAGGTCAAACGATGGTGTGAGAGTGAATTCCGGTGATAGTGGGGTGATGGGTTGGTATTGTGAGATGGGATTATTGTGGTTGTTGTTGTAGTGGGTGTTTTTCGTTGCCGAGCCAAAGTTGGAGGAGGGTGATGGACCGTAAGAAGATGGCGAGGAAGAAGGGTACGTCAAACGGTGTAAAGTCGATGCTGAGAAGCGGAGTCTGCAAAGATGCTCTGTGCCCTGCAATCTCTGCCCCGACATGACCGTAGTAACCCTGATCCATTGCCTTTGTTTTTGAATTTCTTGAAGACCTGCTAGGACCTCGTTGCGCTATTTCCGCCATGATACCGGTTTTGGCTTCTTTGCAGATGATTTTTTCTTTAAAGCAGCAGTGGTGTCGGTTGACTGATGCCTTCCGTACGGCTCCACAGCGTCGCGAAGGCGACTTGAACGCCCGTCCTTTATTGTTGCGGAACCCAGCGTGGTGAGTGCCCAGAGGGGATATGTGTTTGATGCTTGGGCTTCCTCACAGGTGGTGGGATGCGACAAGCAACGGGTTGAAGGGACGACCACGACGACGATGACGACGGGGTTCAAGCAAGAGTTGTGTTTTGAAGCTGCTTTTCAGTCGACAAGCCCTGACAAGGCTGAAATTGTGACCAGGCAAAAACAGTCGCAGACCCAGATCGACGATGGCCTTCACGAGCGGGTGTGAGGGACGGTTTTCCAGTGACGGATCCCTGCAGCTTG
>JAHLKC010000247.1:0-30166 GCA_025449115.1 Chytridium lagenaria
ACGGAAACCAGACGAGGACGCGAGACTCCTCCCGATTTTAAACTAGAAGAAACTCCCGCCCCAACCTCGACAGCCGCCGACGCGGCAAGAAGCTTGCGGTCCTTCAAGAATTTACGTCGGATGCGCTCGCGACGTGAACGAACACCTCGATCCTCCCGAGATTCACCGAGATCACCAAACAACCGCCTAAAAATGAACATCTCTGCCTCCATAGGACCAACACTGTCCTGGATGCTGGCAATAGTAGAAGCCCAATTCCGGCGCTGCCGAGACGTCAAGACACCGGCCTTAATACCGGCACGTTCAACCAACTGAAGTTCCCTCACGAAGAGCGGACGAGAGGCCAGCGAAGGGAACACCCTAACCGCCGACGACCAAGAAGTAGCCGAAGCCGCACAAGCGGAACGAAGGTCACGCAATAATACGTGAAATCGTTCATGTTTCTAAAGAAACCAAGCAAGAAAAGGTTAGAAAACCCTTAACGACAACAAGGAGCAAGAAACAAGAGCTCCCAACAGAGCGGATACGTCTTCCCAACAGAAGAAACAAGTAAAAACGACCAACGCCGTAAAGCCAAGACTCTCCAGGCTCAAGAAAATGGGGACAGTGGACAATACCAACGGCCCTTATAATTATAAAAATAAAACAAATAAAATGAAAGAAAATGGACTGCTGTAGCGAAAACCGCCATAACTTTCCCACAGAAAAACGAAAAGAACGAACAAAACATATAGACAGGAAATGAGTGAGAAAGTACTGCGCACCTCTCAAGGAGATAACGCTCGCAAAGTCCCAAGTCCTTAGAGGGACCCATTTACTCAAAATAAAGAAAGACACTCACCCTGTCTAGGAGATCAGGGACAAAATCCTGACCCAAGTTTAAACGCTCGTTATCCGAGGACCCCGACGAAGAAGAGGAGCCCGACGAAAAATCCGAGTCCGAGCCAGAAGTATCCGAGGACGAGCGAGATTTCCTACGGCGTTTGGACGCTTTGTGACGGCGAGACGAATTCACCCGCTTGCCTTTCGACGCCTTCTTACGAAGCCGTTGATTCTCTCGTTCCAGAGCCTTAACCCTAGAAATCCAATCAACGTCCTCTGAAGCCTCTTCTGAGTCGCTGCCTGACTCACGCAGATCGGCCTCTCCTGCAACTTCCTCCTCCTCATCATCTTCCAAACCAGCCAACAACCATGCTTCCGGGTCCCAAGCGAAAGTGCCAGCCAAGATATCATTGACGATATCCATGGTGAATGGAACAACCCCCATAACGCGTACAGGACGCGCCTCGTAAAAGGACAAAACCTCGAGGAGACGAGCCCGACGGTTAATCAAGGAGCCCGGAATGGGTCGATCATCCCCTAAATCCGAGATAGCTTGAGAAAGGGAAGTCCCATCCATGACCGACACCAAGACTCCTTCCCAGGAAGTAGTAGAGGGGAGAAGAGGAGGAAGTACTACAGCAGCCATACCTGTAAGCGGCAGCAAGCAAACAAAATCTTGACTACCTTACAACAGGTCGTCAAGAAGAAAAGAAAGATGGTTGCACTAACCAAAATGTCATTCCTTATATTGCTTTAATTTACCCGCAAGATGTCCGTGACAATCTGTGCGGATAAATAATAAACATATAACTCTTGAACTTTTCTTACTGGAGATTATGGCCTGTTTTGTTCATGATGATGTACAACCTTTTTGACTTCGGGCTAATTCATGTGGATGTCTTCTTATCTTGCTCTTCAGTTTAGTTTACCTGCACGTCACAGTAGCCCTGCACCCTTCACATAATAGCAAGGACGCCGTGTGAGTGTCACTCGTGTGCAAATGAACAGTGGAATCAAAAAGTGTTGAGACACTCGATGAGTCCATCTCGTCATCAAATGTATGAGGCAGTGCCTATTTTTGTACGAACCTTCCATGCTCCCGCACCGCGTGTTGTTGGTGGGTGGTGTGGGTGCTCTTGGGTGTAGGCCTGTCACCCGAGCCTTCGGATACGGATAATGCCTAAATCCGTTATCCGTATCCGACTTTTTTTGAGAATCCGTTATCCGAAGCCGACATATCGGATATCACGTGATATGTAAAATCACATGTTTTTGTCCAATCACATCATCTCCGACATTCCTATCAATAGTTTGACCTATGAAGATGAGGTTAAATTAGGTGTGCACATAACTGAATAAACCAGCTGAATAGGCAGACCAATCAATTAGGGGAGCGACTAATTCCCCTCAAACACTATTTCGTCAAAGCTTTAAAAATACCAGACTCGCCGCTCGCGCTTTCGTCACCTCTCTGAGCTAGCGCGTGTCATCCTAGGTATTTCGGCAACAAAAGGGTTCCGTCAGAACGGGTTTTTTCGTTGGGAAGAAATATCTTGCATTACGAGCGTTCATGTTTGAGGTAATCCATGGTCAAGATATCCTCACCTTGAGGGAATGGGTTTTGGTTTATGGCAAAATAATTTTTGAATAAATAAATTCTTAAGTTCATATATTCATATAATATTCACTCTTATATTATTTTGTTTTTTAATTATTATTAATTATAGTATCCGTCGGATAACGGATAACCGACCCCTCAAATCCGACATCCGTATCCGACCTGTTATCCGCAGATGGCATCTGCGGATAAGGTTGTCGGGAGACAGGCCTACTTGGGTGGTGCTCTTGGGTGCTCCTCTGGTATGCCAAGCACCTCCTTTTGTAATAATATTAATAGATAAAATTTAAACGCCGACCAACAAAGAAACTCAAAGGGCCACGGACCACTTTAATGAATCATGCATGGCAGATATGGCCGAGTTCTGCCGGTATGCGCAGAAAAGAAAAAGGAAACGAAAAAAGAAGCAGAAAAATATCAAATAAATAATAAAACCCCGATATAAAATGAAAAGGCGGTATTCGTTTACAACCCCCTTGCTGAAAAGTGAAAACGTGACGGGACATCCATCAGCTGGCTTTTGACGGACAAAACATTGCCCGATTGAACAGGGCCACCGCATACCATCTCTTTACCGGCTACATCCCGTCGGCGTCCAATTCCCACGTTCAAGTTTTATTTTCTTTTCAACCACCCGTTCCACGTTCTTGCAGCTCACCAGGAAAAGGCAGACCAAGATGCTCAGCAGGGAACTCGTTCAACTGTTCACTGGAGTAGCGGGTGTGAAGAGAATAGTGACGTTGCTCATGTCGGCGAGCTCGTTGCTGTGCGCTGGGTCGCTGTTTGCGTTTGGATCGTTTTCGGAGGATTTGAGAGATAAGTTGGGGTTTAGTTCAAAGGATATCAATGTAGTGTCATCGTTGGGGAATACAGCTCTGTAAGTATTCACTTTCAGTCTGTTGTTTGTTTCCAATGCATAGTTTTTGCTTGGTTGTTGCCAACCCGTCACTTTTTATTAACATCACTTTTCGGTATATCCACCCATTCCGTCGTCATCCTTCAACCAGCTACACCTCTTTTCTCCTCGTCGGCCCCGTCTGGGACCGCTTCGGTGTGAGAGTGACGATGGTGAGCATGTCCTCCAAAGTTTTTTGCATGGCAGTGCGTCGTTTCACAATGACATCATTTGTTTATTTTCCAACTGACAACTTTTTTTTTTGAAGATGATGAGTGCTGCAACATTCGGTCTAGGGTTCTTTTTGATGTATCTGGGATTTCAGGGACTGCCGGCTTCCATGAGCGGGGTTGGAGCGATATCCCTTTATTACTTTTTAGCTGGATTTGGGTCGTGTGCCAGGTAACTTCGCGTTTTTTTTGGTTCAGAGTAATCGAGGAATTGGTGATAATAAGTGGTATTAGTTTTATGGCGACCTTTGCTGTGAACCTCATAAATTTTCCTACACATTACTCGGGGGTCATGTCAGGCGTTCTCGGCATTTTCTGTAAGTGTTTGGTTAATTAGAATCTCTTTCTAATTGGAATTCATTTAGACGCATTGAGTGCCACGCTCTACGCGCAAATTTATGCCATATACTATTCATCCGATACTGCCGGCTTCCTTCTATTTATGGCTTTTTCCGTCTCTCTCGTTAACTTCATTGCTATGTTCGCAATGTCAACCGTTCCTCCACAAGGCCAAAACATGCACACTGACAGCGCAAAACTTTAAACGAAAACGTCTCAAAACCCACTGAGGTCGAAAATATCGATTCTACGATGGCCGAGGCCCAAATATCCTCTGGAGATCAAACCTGTACTTCCAAACAAGACCTGGAGTCCGGCACGTCCGAAGACCCTAACACCACATCCGTCCCCGTCGACGACCCTGATGCCATCAACAATATCTTTGATTATCCCGCCCGCTTCCCTCCAATCTATTGTCCTGCCCCGCCTCTTACATCGACAACATCCCGCCGCCATTCCCCATCATCTTCACGCTCTAGGAGCCCTTCCACCTCCTCCTGGCGCAACCGCTCCCGCTCCCGGACTCGCACCCCAAGCGTCTTCACCACCCATCGCGATGTTGATGAAACCGAACAGCGAAGTCTCAGTCGCACTCGCTCCAACATGTCTTTAAGCGAGGACGAGGTTGAGGATGAAGCGGTAGCCGGATGGCGTCGACGCGCGTCGGGTGTTGATCGTCAGTTGGGGGTGGTGAGAGATTCGCCAGCGCCTTCTGTAAAAGCAAAGAGACATTGGAGAGGGCCTCGAGAAGAGGATGATGATACAGAGAGCAGGGATACGCCATTGCCTGCTGCTCAACCTGATGAAGAGGAAGAGCCGAATGAGCACGCGAGTGGTGTTTCTGGTGGAGGTGTTGCGGTGGAAGTAAATGTGACCGAGGCTGCTCCTACAGAAAAACGCGTGGCGTTTTCTGGAGAGGAGCCGACAGTGATGAGGGCGGTTGAGAGGGAAGTGAAAAAGGGCGAGGAGTTGGCGAGGGATATGACGCCGATAGAGATTTTAAGAAGTGTCACATTCTGGTTATTGACCGTATCGTAAGTAACGCCGCTATGATTCCTTCTTTCAAAGATGATTTAATTGATGTATGTTGGGGTTCAAGATACATCTGGCAGCAAGGCATTACGTACTTTAACAACGTGAGTTCTTTGCATAGGAAGTTTTTATGTATATTGACGTATTTTTTTTTTTTACAAGATTGGCACTATCGTCAAAGTCCTCGCTGGCCCTAATGAATCCCCGGCTGCTATAGCAGCAACCACTGGTTTCCACGTTACGCTTCTCTCCGTCAGCAACTGTATCGCAAGGCTAACGTTCGGAGCAGGGTACACACTTTTGACTCCATTTTTTCTATGATATCTAAACTTTTCTGTAGATCCGATTATATTGTTCGCCTCGGAGTCGACCGTAGTTCTCTCCTCCTTGTCAGTGAGATTCTTACGTTCATCCCGCTCGCCATTGTTGGGTTTGCGAGTACACTTCCACCGTCGCTTCTTGGATTCTCGTCGGTGTTGACTGGTTTCGCGTTCGGTGCTGCTAGTGCATTATTCCCACCTCTGACCGTAAGTTTCTCGACTTCCGCTATATAATTGTGGTCGTTCTTCCTTTCCTTTATTCAAACACCCGCATCGTCATTTACACATTGTTTCTCAAAGGCCGACTTTTTCGGCCTTAAACATTATGGCAGCGCCTGCGCTTTGGTAATGGTCGGCATCCCCATTGGTCTAGTCGTCTCGAACGTAATTTTTGGGGCCCTCTTTGATGCCAACGTGACCGCTGGGTGCTCTGGAACATCTTGTTACAGGTCGGCGTTCGTCGTGTTCCTTGCGATTCAGATCTTACCTGTGATTTTGTCGGCTGTGTTGTTTTTTAGAAGAAGCATGAAGTTGAGGAGCACAAGGAGAAAGATTGCGACCGGTAAAATGAATGTTGTGGAGGCTTGATGGATCTTGATGTTGTTATGCTCTACATTCTCCTTAATTCTAAATGTTTTGGTGTTTATTCTCGTTCCTGCATTGCCCTTCCACGTAAAAGTGATATAATAAGCACTGCCACGACGTCCATCCTGCTTTTCGGCTTAGAAGTCAACCTTCCCACATCCGCGTTTTCATTTCTTGTGTCTGTTTATCTTCCATGACTCCTCATCGCTTTTCGTCGTCGGGTTCAACATTTATTCATGTCTCGCTTGTTTTACAATAAGTCAAGTTAACAAATTACTCCTAAAGTCTGATGCAAAGTAAAATAAGTAATGTTAACACATTACGCCTAAATTCTGATGCAAATGGCAAACCTTTCTGAAAAATAACCAAAGCCAAAATAACGATGGTTCTTCTATAACACCTCAAAACGCCTTGTAAACGTCTGTTTTTCGCCAATCTTAAATGACACCCTTTGATTGCTCTTAATGTAACTTACTGCCGGCGGAATACAGCTCACACTATCCATACGAAACCATAAATCGAAAATTTAACAGGCCTTTCCTCTCTGCATATATACATACAGCGTCTTAGCCTGGAATTATGATAACGGTGTGAAACTACGGCCGCCTACCACGTATCCAAAGATATGTAGGAGTTTCGATAGGACTAGTACCTTCTAATGGTACATAGAACGTCTACACATAAATAAATAAAGTTTAGTATACTTGACAAAGATAAACAATGCCCAGAGCATGAAAGAAAGGAGCTTAATGATGATCAGCGGGAATAAAAGAAAGGTAAAGGAAAGGGAAACAGGGATACAAGCACGGCAAAAGAGAACGTGAAAAGAAGACTTAACCAGGATTTCTTGAAGTAGGTCTTCGCAACCATTTTTGCCCATTCCATCGTCCATCGTGGCGGTAAGGGCGTTTCCTTAACATTCCAATGCTAAGGGCAACCTCCAAACCCAAAGTGACGGCAATGACGGGAGGCTGCTGTTCGCTCCATCTCACCGGCCATGAGCCGAAGGGGGTTTATGATCGGGGCTTTATAGCAGCCGATCACCCAACGCCATGGAATATACGCGGTGTGTCAATAGACCCGACGGAGGCACCCTCTGGTAAGACTACTCAATACTCACCTTAATGCCAGCGCGGCGCGTGTGTATGCTGGAGAAGATCTGGACCTGGACCATAGGCAAGGGCAGATTTTGGATGGGACAACTTCTCTATCTTTATTTGTAAACCCTCTCGCTCAACATAAACATAAATAAAGAATAAATAAACATATAAACAGTGGGTATAAATGAGCGAGGGGAAAAAGAAGAGATGTATACAAAATAAAAGCAAAGTCCCAAGATACAAAAGGGCGGTAAACAGGGAAAACCCGACGGCGACATATATACAATGCCGTGGGAAAACCTGAATACCGTATAAGGTAAGTAAAGACTTACCATGACAAATCCTAAAGACTTTGCTAGTGTACAAGCAGGAGGGGGTAAAAGGAAAAGCCGTACATATAGCATCTTGGAAATATGCTTACGGTGAAATATCATTTTATTGAATATTTCACAACGGCATTTTGTAAAGCAATAATAATTAAAAATAGAATAGTAGATGGCTAATGATGTCTCAAACAGTTAAATTACTTAAATACGCGAAGACATGTATAGATCTTTCAGCGTACTACTTTCTGTTTTAAAGTGTGGTCAAAAACGGTACTTAAGAAATATGCACACGAAGTTTGGAGAAAACCAAGGAGGAGATGAAGCTTTCGAAACACGAGAGCGAAAAGAAGATTTAATTCAAACGAAAAGAGGCGGCTTGCGTCGGGAAAAGAAGAGAAAAAAGTCGGACGTTAGCTTTGTTGTAATGTTCCTAATCTTTCAAAGCTTTCTTCTTCGTGGCAGATGTTTTCGCTTTTGCCTTTTTGCTTTTCTTCACAGGAGTCACGGACACCTCGTCAGCAGAGCTATTGGCATTATCGAGATCCTCTGACTCTTTCTTTACCGCCGGCTCAGGCTTGACAGTCTTCGCCTTTTCCGCTTAAGGCTCCTCAGCATCTTCAACCTTTCCGGAAAGAATCTCCGCCACCTTATCTCCCATTTTCTCGACTTTAGCTTGTGCCTCCAGCAACATACGCTTTCTCTTCCCAGGAAGACTTGTGTCAACCTTGACAGGAGCTCCTTCGACTGAGGCCTTTTGCAGCGCTTTCTTGACGTCCGACAACAGTATCCTGGATCCAGAGGGGATGTTACTGCCCTCAGGAACAAGCCACATAGGGAATCCGTTAAACTTCATCATCTTCTGTTCTCTTGGAAGAAAGTTGTAGAATGATCTTAACACCATGTCGCTGCTAGCATAGGGGTTCTCCGCGGCAGTGGCGCTGAGGTCGTCTTTGCTCTTTACGACAACTGGTACGGCGACCGAGGGGGACCCTGTAGGGACGATAGAAATGGGAGGCACAGTGACCATGGGAGGGGCGGTGTAGGTGGGAGTAGTAGTAGAAACACCTTTCTTTGGTAATGTTGTTTTGGCTTCTTCGGGATTGAGCGGAACGAGCGGCGGAAGGGGAAGATTAATGTCGACAGAGGCGATGACGGCGATAGCGTCGCGAAAGGCTTGCGGAAGGAGAAGGGGACTGGAAAGCATGTATCGGCATCACTTTCTTCGTAAATTGGCATGGAGCGTTCCCAGATTCCTCGAAGTTGCTTGTAAAGAAGCATGGCTACTCTTGCATCAATAATCTTAAGTAACACACATGATGAGACCACATGTAAATAGTAGGAAAAAGAAGGATAGCAAATTACCGAGTCGTGAGCTCCACGCTGAATTTCTAAACCAAGATTCAACTTTGCCAAATCCCTGAGACCAATAAACTTCCCACGTGGATGGAATCTTCTATAGTAGGATGCCGTATCTCGCACTCGTTCCAAAGGCAGTTGAAGATTTAGCACAGACAAATCGTTCTCTAAACTTTGACCAACGATAAACTTGTCTTTCACTAGCTTTGCAACATATTTTTGTACCTTCCTGACAGAGGGAGCTACGAAACAAAGTTAAATTATAAATCGATTAAACTCCACGCATTACCATCGACCAAGTCTTCTTCGGTGACTCCACTGTACTTGGTTTTGTAATCCACAACCACCTCCTTCGGCTTGCAAAAGGTGTCAAGAAGCACCTTTCCATGAAAATCGACGATGGACACTCGCGCCAAGGCCACCTTGGTTTGCATGGGTGGAGGGGCCTCAGGTAAGCCAGGAATAGATTGCTTCTTTGCCGGGCTCGCTTTAGACGTGATTGCATCGTAAGGGACCTCCACTTGAACCATTTCGCAGTCAATAGCAATCATGCTTTCTTCCGAAGGCGGGAATGCCTCCTTGTTGAGCTCAAACATGCCCTCTGTCAAAGCCTTGTCAAGAGATCCGAGCTTGAATTGGAGTAGGTTGTCCCTGTCCTTTGCAAAGTTTAAGAACCAGTGGGCTAGGGGATCCTGGAGACCCATGTACCATGGTGATTCTTTGATCATCTCTATTGTGGAATGGTGTTGCTGGGAGGAAAGGGTAGGATGGGGATCAAGTCCGAGTTGAATGGGTTGTCAGAAAAAAAAAAAAGATTCCTTCAGTATGGAAACAGTCGTAAATTGACATACCTTCTAAAGTTTATAGGGAGGGAGGTACCCATAAATTCTACAACATCAAGTACTTGTAGCGAGCACCTAGTATATATACCAAGAAAAAAGGTCAGTGAATGAGTTTTTACTGGATTTTAACAGTATTTGGCATCGTCGCAGCAATATGTACACCGTGTTAAATATGAAGATCCAAAACTGGGCTCACATTAAAATAGGTAAAACATAATATACAATAAAGTCCTGGAATATTTCTTTATTCCTGCTCAATGCCAAACCAATTGTGTTTTTATTTGCCAAAGCATACAAACGCATCGGCTATCAGCACAAGGACACGCGTTTCTCAAAAGGTTAAATTTTCAACTAGGACTACTTCCAACACAACCACCACTCCACCACCAGCACAAGCATCATGGGAGATCGCTACTCATTCTCACTCACCACCTTCTCACCTACTGGAAAGCTAGTGCAGATTGAGCATGCTCTTAGTGCTGTTGGTCACGGAGATACCTCCATCGGAATTAAAGGTAATACCTGCAGACAAACGCATTTGCTTGCATGTTGAAGCTGACTGGTCCTTCTCGCTGCCCCATCTACACTCTCTTATTTGCCATCTATCCTTTAGCGAGAAATGGTGTAGTCATTGCTACAGAGAAGAAGACCCCTTCACCATTGATAGAAATTGACACTGTGGAGAAGGTTGCAACCATCTCTCGCAACATTGGCTTTGTTTACTCGGGAATGGGTCCGGATGCTCGCGTTCTTGTGGCAAAGGCGAGAAAGTCTGCACAGGAATACAAGAGGGTTTATCAAGAGGAGCCAACAACTCGTGTTCTCGTTACCGAAGTTGCCAGTGTCATGCAGGAGTTTACTCAGAGCGGGTTCGTACTAATTGAATCTTCCGAGACCCGGAATTTAATGCTTTTTAAACAAAGTGGTGTGAGGCCGTTTGGTGTTTCTTTGCTTGTCGCTGGATTTGACGAGACCGGCCCTGCGCTCTACCAAGTTGACCCCTCTGGTTCTTACTGGGCATGGAAGGCATCAGCCATCGGCAAGAACATGATAAACGCTAAAACTTTCTTGGAGAAGAGGTACCTTTCCTTGAAAACATAATGTGAATGTAAATGGCTGTTTAATCCAGGTATACGGAGAATCTGGAGCTTGAGGATGCAGTGCATACAGCGATTCTTACCCTTAAGGAAGGTTACGAGGGTCTCATGTCGGAGTCTACCATCGAAATCGCAATTGCGTACATGGAGGATTCGATTACAAAGGAGGGAGACCCTGTAAAGCAGGGTGTTTTTAGGCGCTTGACGGAAGTTGAAGTGAAGGACTACTTGGCCAATCTTTGAGGATTTGAAAAAAGCCAGCTTTTCTTTTCGTCATGATGATGATGCATATTTGGCTTGATTGTAAACTTATCAAACCATTAAAAGTTTAAATATGTCTATTCTTCGAGTGGTGTTGACTATAGACTCGAAAGAGCGCATAATTGAAGGCCACGAAAAACGATTCCGTCATAGAAGAGACCGAATCCGCGTTATACTTAAATTCCGCGTTTGAAACCAACATTAAGTTTAATGATGTAGGAAAAGAAAGAAATGAAAAACCTAAGAAGTAAAAACCAATCCCTTACTTCGGCGTAACTGTGCAGCTCGTTCTTATAGTAAACTTCCTTATAATGAGCTTTTATCTGATTTTCGAAAACTTTTCCAGTTTTGCAACTATATCACTACTATGCCAAGAAACTGCGCCCAATCTGACAAAAATGCATCACAAAATGCATCAGAAAGAGCCTCGATGCTAATGAGAAGACCAAGAGATTTGAAGGGCACGTGCTCAGCAAGCAAAGATATGGAAGTGGCTGGATACTTGGAGCAAGGCGGGGCACCACGAGCTTGGCATTTCAAACGTATGCATCGAGCTTCTGAACTTTTTATGCTCACACTGTCGTTTTTAGGGTATGACGTCATTACAAGCAGATTCACGGCAAAAAATTACAAAGTGTGAGGTTGGAAATCAGCATATGAATAGAATTTGACGTAGTTTTGCAGAAAAAGGAGCTGCTAGATTCAAGTTGCAAGTGAAGACATTGAACTCTTGTAATAATATTGATGATGTATTTGTAATTTAATTTCAGGTGAGCGAGCTCGAATTATCTAAAGCAGCTGCGGAAAAGTTGCTTCGTGATAAAATGGGGAGTTGGAGACGGCTTTGAAGCGTATTGTTGGTGTAATACTTGACGATGTGAAGCTTTAATGAAGTCGGTAGGTCGAAAAAATAGGATTGTTCTGACTTGCACAGTATACCTCGAATGAATTTCAGCGACTTCTTAGATTGCACTGGATGATAGAATCGACCAAGTCGCTGATTCTTCCGGCCCTCTGAATACGGCTGCTGGAATTGCTGTTTAGTCGTTGTTTGTGTATAACCGTTCTCTATGTATGAGCTTTGGAGGATCTGTCGCTGGGTGACATATGCCTGGCTGCTTTGATGAATATCATCAACGTTACTTGAATACACTGACTCCATCACTCTCGCTGGCTTATTAAGGATCTGTTTTACTAGTTACATTGACGCTTCGCGATTTCTTTACCCAGTATCATGCGTGCTTTATCAATTTCTTCGAGAATCCTATCGACACTCACATTGGACCGCATTCTTTTCGGCTTTTGCAAAGTGAAAAGGGTTCGGCAGGGAGAGGCCTCCTTGTTGGAGCCGGAGTTTCTTCGGCTGGCTGGTTTCCACTTTCCGTTTTAACTCGATTTGGGATATTGATCAGCATGATATCGATGACGTTCCTTCTCATGCCGTTCACAGACCGAATAATTCCCGTGGATCTTTCCTCACATCTGACCTTTCTCCTAAGCTTTCTTCAGTTTTGGCCAGCTTTACCAAATACGTTTACTGTTGACGTTTCGTTGCTCGATTTTTGAAGGAAGTCATTGACGGGTGCTGACGAGGCTGATACTTCAATTTTCTGAACACGCTGTCTTTTCATCTTTGGCATTCGTCTCTCAAAGCCTTCTTCTTCTTCGTCTTCGGGCAGTACTTCGGGTTCGTGAAATTTTATTTTAGCCATGAAAATCTTTGATAGTCTCTACTCATACCCTCATCTTCAATAACCTTGCGCGATTTCTTCCCCAAATTAAATATCCCACGAGGCTGACAGTGCAAGTTAGATTGAAATTGCGGGAGAAGCTAGGAGTATGTTAATGTTGTGTGTTTACCAAACAAGAAGTTTTAAACGTAATTCGCTGGATGTAATTTTATCAGAATGATACTTAAGTCTTTGGTTAACGAATTCCCCTTACAGACGTACGTTAGACATTGTTACTTGATCTTTTTGGAAGGTTTCTTCCTCTGAATTCTTTTCCTGTTACGAAAGTAGGAAGGTAATTTTAAGCTTACCTCATTTCCATCCTTCTTTATGGCAGTCTTCGTTGAGCCCTTTGCTGTAGCCTTCTTCTTCTTTGCATTCTGGCCTTGCTTCTTGTTCTCTTTGCCATGACTAACGATCAAGTGTCAGCGAAGCCCAAATCAATTAATACTTTTTCGGAGCTGCCTTCCCTTTCTTTTTATTTTTTTCTCTTTGCATGTTAACCTGGTATTTGCAGAAGTACTCACTGAAGCTCTCTATTGCCTCTTCCATCGTAGTTATGATATTCGATGGCCCATCGTTTTTAGGGGCTAAGGTCTGAGGTGGCCCGGTATCCCTCAACTTTTTGCGACTGAAAGTTAATATCATCAGCTTGGCGCATTCGCAATAGATAATGTACTTAAATATATCGTAATTCTCCAGCATCGTTGATATTTTCCTTTTCTTCTGAGATTCGGGATCCGACTTGCCACTTCCTGGCCTTGTCGGCGCAGGTTGTTCCTTTGGTCTGGAAAGAGGTTCCACAATTTTCGGTTGATCCATCCTCGTAATCTGCACCGGAGAAGGAGTGATATGGTAGATCCTTCCTCCTCATGCCGTTCATCCCTATCCAGCTCATTAACATATCCAAATGCCGTGCATTGCCGTCCAGACATGAATTTTGCTGGTTGACGTAATCCCAGCACAAATGCAAGTTTAGGGTCATCGTTTGACTTTGCTGAAGTGTCGAACAGGTCGAGCAGTGCCAGGTTCGATTCAGTGAGATGATGATGATGATGATGCTCTGACATCTCAACTGCTCCGACTCGCTCTCTCCTTCGCTTCTGTGCTGCTTCATTTACGTGTGAAGGCACAGTTCTGAATTCTTTTTTAAAGAAAATAATTTTGCTTTATTCAGAGAAGGCAGAAGCATTAACCTTGTAACCACGAACGATGCCATCACGACCTCCAGTGTATGCAGTGATTCCACCGTATCCTGGCACAAAATGAACTGCCGTAAGAGGCTCTACGTCCACGCCAGCAAACTCAATACGGACAGAAGGCCTGCCTGCGTTATCGAAACCGATCAACGGACATGATCCCTCTTCTACAAAACAGAACAGGCATAATAATACGTCAAATAAGAAGCTCAAAGACAAAAAAATCGGGCTACCATAAATAAAATATGTACCATTTGTAAAAAGGAATTCGTATCCTTTTTGGCCTTGGGTCTCCAAGAAAGAAAGTCTGTTAATACCCGCATCGTTTCTTTGAAAGCTTTCAATCAATCTAAAGAATTGAGCATGTGCTGAGAAGAAGCATCCTACTTCTGCGTCTTCATGTCCAAAACTTCAATAAAGCCATTTTCCTATTTTTTTCAAAAAAAAAATTAGTTTAGAGAAAGGGAGGGAATTATTCACCATCCCGCTCCGATAAGGCCTTTGCTTGAAAGTATAGAAGTAGCGGTGACGTTTGAAGATGTCTTGGATTTATACGAGAATACTTCTGTTCTTGATCTGATATCATAAACCGACACCAAGCCATTATCGCAACCCGCAACAATTATTCTTCCGTCCGTTCCAAATTCCAGCGGATCCTGCACGTGGGGAACCGTAGTAGGCAAATCATGGGACCCTATGGTGACAGAATTCACCTTCGCTATTTGTGCAAGGTTGGCGTTGGGTGAAATATCCCACAAGCACGTCCAGATCCAATTTCCCAAAGACGGATAGAACCATCTTTTGCACAGGAAACAATATTCCGACCTCGGTCAATCATCGCAGCGTCAAGTATAGTTCCGCGATGGCCAACAATTTCTTTGGCAGGCTTGCTTATTGTCGGACCATCAGCTGCAATGGAATCGATGTCCTCTAGATTCCATACTTTTAAAGTCATATCCTGCCCAGCAGTCAGAACCACTTTGCCAGAAGGGAAAAAGCGTGCGATTAAAACATCTCCTATTATGCCGCGTAATAAGATTCTTCGACTCAAATCGTTCCCATCCAACACTGTCGCATGACCGTTGTTGCATCCAACGAAAAGCAAAGAATTTGAAGGTGATAAGCATACGTCGTTTACCTAATGGAAGAAAAGTACGAATCTTAAGATATAGTAGACTCAATAAGGGTGAATGTACCGATGCATCGACTTTTGCTGTCTTAAAAGGAGACTGAATAACTGTCTTTGAATTATCCTTATTCGTCAGAGCGAATGATTTCTACAAGGTCTTAGCAAATATGGCTGCGCACACGGAAAACCTCGTTGACAAGAGTTGCCTGCAACTTTGGCGGCTCAACGACTTCGATATGCCCAGAAAAACAGTTTACTTTGGTGTGCTGGGATTTAATACTGTCGTAGTTATACAGCGATAGCCAAAACGATGAGGAATGACTTTTCGATTTGACGGCCGCGTCCAAGTCGACAGCGAAATCCGACTGGACATTATAGTGAGGGATTGATGTTGTTTCCATGACAAATTGCAAAAATAAATTCTCATTCATTCAAATATGCCATGCAATATCTTCATAATGCCAATGCAAACGACTTCGTCCCCAACGCCGTTGACGAAGGCTCATATCCAGGAAAATATCTTCACATTGTGAGTTTTTGATAGAGAAAAAGGGAAAAGTAAAAAGTACTTTATCATGTGCTTCACAGCTTCATCTCCAGCTTTGATGGTGGTCGTTGAAAAGTGTAATTGAGAAGTGCCTCCATTGCCAACACAAATATCACCGTCATTGCATAATTCAACGGCATCCCCGCTATTGATTTGATGAACATTCCGTATAAGCATGCACTTTCCAGTATCATAATCTTGGAGAATTACATCATAAAAATGAGGTTCGTTTCCTGCTGAAATGCAACAACCATGAACGCTTGGTGGATTTTCCGCTGGCGATGATATTATGCCTAAGCTGCTGTTCTGCTTCAAATTTATAAAATGTCCCTGGAAGCATCTCAAGTGGGCTAACGTATTTATTAAAATAACAAGCTGTATACTGGGTTCTTACATCCTTCTGCTTCACGAGGAAGAAAGCACAAATGTGCAAGGCCCACAAAATCCTCCATATACCGTCTTCCTCTTTCTATAAAAGAAGGACACAGAGCAAAAAATTGCCCGAAAAACTTTGCCCCTGGTTTGTTCGACAAGATGGCGACAAGGTGAAGGTTTGATCTCAGTGCCCATTCTTATTAATGCTGGATACTTTAGACTTGACCGTCTTGTTCTTCTACTCGACACCGGGTCAACTCCCTCTGTGAGATCGGCAGCAGCCCAGCAGTTGGGCGATATTCAAAGACAACACCCTGATGAGCTTTACAATCTCTTGGCTAGGGTGGGTTGTGAAGCCATGTCATTCTTGTCGCCTCTAACATCAAGTAGGTTTTGGTGCATCTCCGAAGTGAGTCATGGGAAACGCGGGTTGCTGCAGGACATGCCGTCGCTGCTATTGCTAAGAATGTCCCAGAATGGAGCCCACCACCTCCACCACCTTCTTCCCAAGACCCTGACTTGATGGATGACGAGAACGACGCCGACCTTTCTTTCGAAACTTTTGATATTTCGACTGTGCTCAAGTGCGGAGCCCCGCTACTTGCATCGGCCGGCAAGGAATTTGACGAGCATGACTATGGAAGCATGGATCCACGCGAAAGGATTGCTTTGCAGAAGAAGCAACTTAAGCAGCGGCTTGGCTTGGGAACAGAGTTTATGGATTGTAGCTAAAGGTTTCTTATGCACAAGTTAACTTATCATAGTGGACTTCTTTTCTGAGGCGGATCTTAAAAATGACGTTAAGAAAAATATACCCAACATTGAGGAAGGTTTACCTCAACAATTGTTTCAGAAAGGGAAAATACTGTAAGTCTCGATACTTTTGAACGATAACTGAGGGCTTGCAGGAAGGATAGTGAGGAGGATTTAAGTGGCTTGAGCACACGAGAACTAAATGCAAGAAAACGGCGAATGAAGATGGGGTCAAAGAAACACCAAGCTAAGGACACGTTTGTATGCCTGCACATATCTTTGTATTTTAACACGCTGAATAGGGTTCGGGTTGCGGATCTTTCGTCATCTTCGTCGATGAAAAAGAGGAAGTCGATGTCGGATATGTCATCTCAACAAGCATCACAGCAGCCTTTGAAACGCATCAAAGAGGAAGACGGGGACCCAGCGGACTCCACTTTTGTTGTTGAGCATAAGGTTAAAGAGGAACTATCAGTGTCTCTCGGAGTTTTCAGTTCAGGAGATGAATGGCCATTTGAGGGATTATGTGAGCAGCTTTGCCTTGACCTTTTCGACTTCTCGTGGGAGATCCGTCATGGAGCCGCCATCGGTCTTCGAGAGATTTTAAAGGCACATGGATCTGGCCCTGGTCGGTTGATTGGCCTCTCTCCTTTGAAAAACGAGCGACGTCATCAGCGATGGCTAGAGGATGTAGCTATTCGATTGCTCTGTGTTTTGGCGCTGGATCGTTTCGCAGACTTTGTTGGGGACCATGTGGTCGTGCCGGTCAGAGAAACCTGTGCTCAAACCCTCGGTGTTGTCCTTCAATTTTGTGGGCGAGAACTTTGTCTTCAAGTTGTGGAGCGTGGGTTGATTAAATTGGTGGAGGGTAATGAATACCTGAAAAAGGACGTTGCTGGCGTCAAAAAGAAGACCGACGGGCGGGAAGTCCGATGGGAAGTTCGTCATGCAGGTTTGATTGGCTTGAAATACTGGATGGCGGTTAAAAGAGATTTGGTTGGAGATGTTCTTGTGGATAAGGCGGGAAAGCAAGTGGATGCTCCTGTCTTTAGGGCCATATTGAATGGGTACGAAGTTATTGTTTTTTTCTTCTTCATGGAATTTGTTTCTTTTTTTTTATAATCATGATGCTAATTATCTTGTATTTATGTAGCTTAAAAGATAAAGACGATGATGTTCGCGCTGTATCATCTTCCACTCTACTACCGATTAATGACATTCTCGTCACCCTGTTCCCAGCAGAATTAGTTTTTAAAAGAATTGTGGCCACTTTATGGGATTGCTTGGTCGAGCTTGATGACCTCACTGCAGCGACTGCATCTGTCATGGACCTCCTCTCCGAGCTTATAAGTAAAAAAGAGATCATCAGTCTTATCAGGTCTGAGCCTGCTGCATTAAAGATTCAAGTCCCTCGACTATTCCCCTTCCTTCGCCACGCAATCACTTCGGTCAGAATAGCTGTTCTTCGAACCTTGAAGACTCTTCTTGATGTTGCCGAATCTGATTTATCGAACCTCTCATCTTGTTGGATTACGAAAGAGGTTTCGCATCTAGTCTTTCAAAACTTTGTGCTGGAGGAGAAAGAGGACGTGGCTCGGCTCTCGCTCGACATATGGTCAAAGCTCATAAGAGTTATGTTCAAGCTTGGGAGTACAGAATATGCCTCTATTATTTCGAAAAGCTTAGCCGGTTTCTTCAATTTGTTAATGACACCGATTGGAACACCATTCGAGCCTCACTTTTTGCTCTACCCCTCGCCAGATGGAGGAATTGGCTCGAACGTCTCTGTTCACGACAAGGCCATGGCTCAACAGGATCTTACTGTTGTAGAAGAAGAAGTTGTTCTTCGGGGTAGAATTCTAGGAGCAATCGCCTTAGGACGATGCCTAGCATTGGTTGTTGACCTAAACGACACAACTTTACTTGCTTTGGTTCGAAGCTCTCTGGAAGGATATCTTAATAGTGGCTTTGCATATCACCGAACATTCTCACACATTGTGATCGAGGAACTCGCGTCTTACAACGAGGAAATCCGCTTTAATGGCAACATCATAAAGGAGAGGGACTTACTCGACATTATTTGGAGTCATCTAGTCGATTCCCTTAATGCTGCTGACTCTGGCTCCACCCTCCTCTTCAGTGAACTTATTCCTTTTCTTGGGAGGTTACGCTTGGATTGCCAAGCTTTTATCAACGCAGTACATGAGAGCGGGATTAATAATCTTCCAACGCTTCCTCCTCTTCCAGGAAATTCAGCAAGTGTCACCGATCCCATCAATCCTTTGGGGCCCATGTTTGTGATTCAAGTTGCTGAGCACCTAGCTCGAGCCGTCTTTCCACAATTAGCAGCCGTTGTTCCGGCTCGGTCAGTTAAAGTTTCGGGTACTTCGGGAGCCACCGATATTCACACTTCCTTGAACGAAAGAATACGAAGGATTGAAAACGGCATTGAGCTCTATAATGTCGAGCAGCTCCGGTGGGATGTCTCTACTTTTGCCTCCGCGGCTTCGGCCGTGGTTCGATTTGGCAAGATTCCGCCTAAACTTAACCCTGTTATTCGCTCCTTGATGAACTCAATTAAGTTTGAAGCTTCCGTGATGCTTCAGGAGAGAAGCGCAGGTGGTGTTGCCAACTTACTTGAGCTTAATATCAAGCGTGCTGCCGCAATCAACGATAAGATCATCAAGAATTTGGTTGTCTTTTTGTGCGCCGATGCAGACTGGGGTACCCTCAGTGATACTCAACAGGAGGAAGGGATTCTGAGTCTTAAACATGCTGATGTGGAAAAAGGAGTAGAGAAGGAGCCAGAAAAGAAAGGGAAGGGCACTAAGAGAAAAGCTGCTGAAATGAGCCAATCTGATATTTCGGCTGTTGATTCCGCGACAAGTGCTATATCCGACGCAATGAAGGCCCAACGTGCACATGAAATCGTGCGTCGTGGTGGGATAGCCGCTGTTAAAAGTATTTGCCTGAAGTTCGACCGGATGCGCTTGCAGAGCGCTTCGAAATTGTGGGAGCTTGCTACTTTTGGTCTGGCATTTTGATAGCGTTGATGCGGCATCATCTACGCTGACGCTTTCGCCTGCAGAACGCTGCAAGAGCGACATCGTTTACGGTCAGGCTGTAGTGGATGCGCTACTGACTTTATCGACTGTCGCAGTGTCTCTGTCCACCCACTGCACCCTAGATTATGCATGCTGCTGAAGCCTATATGTCTCATTTTGCGTACCCCGCTTTCTCTGCTGAGACATGCTGCAAGCTATGCGCTCAGTAAAATTGTTGGAGTTTGCACAGTGAACACGATGCAGTCTATCATTGAGTGGGTGGTCCCCCTCCTCGGAGACTCACTTTCTACCACAAATAGACAAGGCGCTGCAGAGTGCATATCCATGTTAGCGAAATCTCTGGAAGACTCCAGATTATTGCCGTACATTGTCTTTCTCATCGTTCCCGTCTTGCGGAGGATGTCCGATCCTGACGAATCGGTCCGATTTATATCTACCTCTGTTTTCGCTCACCTTGTCAAGTTGGTTCCTCTCGAGGCCGGTGTCCCTGATCCGGAAGGACTTGATCCAAAATTATTGAAGTTGCGGGAAGAGGAGCGGAAGTTTATGGGTCAGCTTGTTGGCAGTGAGAAAGTGGAGAGCTTTGAGGTCCCAAAGGGTATTAATGCCGAGTTGAGACCATACCAGAAAGAGGGTGTGAGCTGGCTGGCATTTTGAATCGATACGGACTTCATGGAATCCTGTGTGATGGTATGATATCATGTACCTGTGTCTTTTTTAAAAATTCTTAAGATATGGGTCTTGGTAAGACATTGCAATCCATTTGTATGCTCGCTTCAGATCATCATCTTCGTGCGGAAGAGTTCAAAAAGACCAAGGCTCCGCATGCGGCTCATCTTCCTTCACTTGTGGTCTGTCCGCCGACACTCACGGGACATTGGAAACACGAGATTCAGCATTACGCTGGTGAGGTTCTATCACCAATTGTCTACACCGAGGACCCTCAGAGCGCGCAAAGTAAGCCTTTTAACAATGATCACCATACTAAAATTGGTGTAGGCAACGGAGCTTATTTAAAAAGCATGATGTTGTCATTACTTCCTACGAATATTTTGCGAAATGATTGCGATGAGCTCGCTCCCTTTCATGGAACTACTGCATTTTGGATGAGGGCCATATTATCAAGAATGCTAAGACTAAGCTGACGAAAGCCGTGAAATGCGTCAAGTGCATGAAACGCATCATTTTGTCTGGAACACCCATTCAAAATAATGTGCTCGAGCTTTGGTCGTTGTTTGACTTTTTGATGCCCGGTTTCCTTGGAACGGAGCAGCAATTCCAGACTAAGTTTGGAAAACCGATTTTAGCCTCTCGTGATGCGAAAAGCTCAAGTAGGGAACAGGAAAAGGGTGCTTTGGCTTTGGAAGCACTTCACAAGCAGGTCCTTCCATTCTTGCTTCGGAGAATGAAGGAGGATGTGTTGGATGACCTTCCTCCTAAAATAATTCAAGACTACTATGTGGAACTCAGCGATGTTCAAAAGGCTCTTTATGAGGACTTCGGGAAGTCACAGGCTGGCACTGTTGTTAAGGAGGATATGAGTTCCCTGAGCAAAGGAGATCCAAGTGGGAAGCAGGTGCAAGGGACTCATGTTTTCCAAGCATTGCAGTACTTGCGAAAGCTTTGCAATCATCCTTCTTTGGTTTTGAAGCCAACACATCCGCAATACGAGAAGATTTGCAAGAAGTTGACTTTGGATGATAGTAACATTAACGACATCAAACATGCCACCAAAGATCGCTGCGTTAAGGTATGTAAATCATGAGCTAAGTTCTGATTCTTATAGGCAAATTCTCCTTGATTGTGGAATTGGCGTCGAAACATCGGAATCCGCGGTCGCTACCACCGCACCCCATCGCGCTCTCGTGTTTGTTCAACTTAAAGAAATGTTAGACCATATCGAACACACTTTGTTTAAGATCCACATGCCAAATTTGACCTACATGAGAATGGATGGTTCTACGGATAGTAACCAGCGTCATGACATGGTTCGAAAGTTCAACGCCGATCCCCTCTATCGATGTCTTCCTTTTAACCACTAGTGTTGGAGGGTTAGGACTTAATTTGACTGGTGCTGACACAGTCATATTTGTTGAGCACGATTGGAACCCTATGAAGGATCTGCAAGCAATGGATCGCGCGCATCGTATCGGGCAGAAACGTGTTGTGAATGTTTACCGTTTGATTACAAGGGGAACACTCGAGGAGAAGATTATGGGGTAAATTCTACTGATCAATTTAGCTGTTTTACTTATGTTTGTTTTTTAGTTTACAAAAATTCAAGCTTAATATTGCGTCCTCCATCATCAACCAGGACAATGCTGGACTTGCTTTCCATGGACACGGACCAAATCCTTGATTTATTTGCAGTTGGAGAGGATAAAAAGGGCAAGGAGGTTGGCAAGAGCGATGAGGAAGGAGGCGCAAAGAAGGCAACTATGAAGGAGGTTTTAGAAAACTTGGACGGGTTGTGGGACGAGAAGCAGTACGAATCTTTGGATATCAGCGGTTTCTTAGCCGACTTGAAGTAAAATAAAAAACATCATTTTTGTGGTGAAATCCAAAAATAACTTCTTTCCCTTTTAAAATATTCATCTGAATCAATCGTGTATCTCAAACTTTCGGACATGAGGAGTTTGTAAGGGAGGCGCAACCATATCTCTATTTGCGCAACTTGACAGCTCTCAAACCGGTAATTTTAATAGCAAGACAGGAACGGCCTAAACCGGTTGTTCATCATGCAACGAGCGACATCACCTGGGCAATCTTTGATGCAGGGCTACAGCAGCGAGTTTCGGTCTAAATCTGCGAACATCTTCTCCATTCTTCAACATGTTTGGTGCTGTAGACTCTCGAAGGATATCCCGACCTCAGTCAGAACCTGATGTCCATGGCAGCGCCTTTTCACCTTTGGGACTTGGAAGTTTCGGCTCTATGATTTCGGGAATTAGTTCTAGATCTTCAGTAGTCTTCTTTTCTCCTCTTTACGTTGGTCGACGGAGGACCAGCTCCGCTTCAAACTCGGACTTGATTCTTAACTATCAAGCTGGAGGATTGTTTTCTGTTAATCGTCCTACGGACTTGTCTCTTCCACCTGGGATACCACCGGCTGCTGAAACTTACCTAGAGACCAGCCATCGGCTGATTTCTTGGACACAATCAACGTGGGCGGAGCTCTTTCGTGGGGACCTTCAGCGTCAACAAGCTTTTTAGGGCGAGGGACTCAGATGCCATCGGTGGGATCCTACTTTTCTGTAGTTCAAAATACGCCTCAGGTTGCTCAAGCTGCAAGAGACTGTTGTTGAGACTCGAAACAGAAGGGCTCTTCATATCCCATGCATCACTCAGGCTCCGGAGTCGCAGTAGCTGCATTTGTATAAACAATCCGGAGCCCCTTTAATCGAAGGAAACTCGCAATAATTGCTCATCGACACCTTGAAATAATAAATCCTAAGTCAACGTAACCGATGTATTTTGTTTGAAATGTTGGAAAGGGTGCATGTTACATCAGGATGCTTGTTGCTGCTGCTGAATGTTTTTAAGGATAGCGATGATGGCTGGTGCTGTAAATCCCATTCGCAATAACTCGACGAGAGCAGCCAGAGTCCTCTTGTTAACTTGACCCAACCCACAGAGCGAGGCCAACTCTTTTAGTTCGTCCAGCACCAAAGCATTTCTTCTGTAGAAAACATGTGAGGACAACAAGGCACGGCATGCTCAACCGACCTTGTCCGATTTTCAGAGGTTGTCAGATGCATCCGTTTTTTCTGCTTTGGAAGTATTTAATAAGGAAGTAGGAATAAAGAACCAGGGCATACTTGTACTCAAGCGAGGTCCCAACCTTTTATGATTGCGGTTCTTGCTTATTCGTTTTGGAAAAATATGAAGAAAAAGAACGATCAAAAGGAAGAGCTGCTGCCCATCGACAGGAGGTCAGCATCATCCTCCTCCTCAAATGCACAACGAATACATTCCCTCTCACCCGCTCAGCATGCTGGATCTCTCCATTCTCCTGACGGCTCGCATCCTTCCTCTCTCAGCCCGCCAATCATTATTGATTCTGGGGATCTGAGCTCTCGGATTTCTCTTTCCAACGGCGCTTACTCGTCATCCCCCGCTTCCTCACACGTTCTAGCTACTAGCGACATGTCAAGAAGTACATCTGCAGCAGGGGATCTTTCGTCCTCAGATATATTCATTAGAGAAAGGATGCCAAGGAGTAATGCAAAGCGGCTTGGGTCGCATCCGAATGGGGGCGAGTCTGGAGACTCTATCGCGCTTCTGCATCATGTTTCAGAGGAGGGGGTAAGTTTTAAACAGGATGGATCGGATGAAGAAGATTCGGACATGCCTTTGAATGATGATGGGGAGTTTAAGGAGAAGCCCAGGTTGACAACATATGCAATGTAAGTTCCTCGCAAAGCTTTGAAAGATCGACTAATTGTACGATTTCTACCCTTTTCCTTATCTCCATAACACAGGCTAAAGCTGAATGCATTTTGGTTTGGGTAAGTGCGATGTCTCTTAATATCTATCCATCGCGTACATTTGCCTGATTATTATTTTCTTCTAGGTACCAGGTTCGTTTTAATGGTGCAAAATATTTTGGCTCACATATATTTGTAGGTCTACTGGTTTTTGATTGCTATTGTCATCGTTCCAAAGCAAATTGAGGAGATTATGGGCGATAAAGATAAGGGCAAGGGCCTCTCCTTCATTAGTCTGATTGCAGGCGGCCTGACACTCTTTCTCGGGGTTTTTTTGGGAGCTTTGAACGATCGCTTTGCTTCTCGCTTTGGCAGAAGACGCCATGGATGTTGATCGGTGCTCTACTTATGTGCGCCTCCCTTCCACTACTTTCTGGAGAATCGACACTCACGATGTACGCTATTGGGTACCTACTTATGACGTGCTCCACCGTTGTCGCCTCGGTTCCTTTCAACGGCCTTCTGGCAGACGTTACCCCTCCTGACCAAAAAGGTGCCGTATCAGCCATAATGGGATTTTTAAACCTCTCCGGGTATTTGATGGGGGCGATTATCGGAACTGTTATTGGTACGCCTGGCACTGAATCCCAGATGGACACGTCCGGGCTTTACGCGGTCATGTCGGGTATGGTTCTCTTGTCCGCTGCCGTTACCATACTTTCCACCCGTGAAAGCTCGAGCTTGCACTTAAAGCATACCCTGGCACCTATACGTTGGGGCCCTTTTCTTGTTGATATGGTCCTGCCTTTGTACACAAACAGCGACTTTAGGCTCGTCTTCATCTCGAGATTCTTGTTCCAGTTGGGAATCGCTACTGTACAGCAATTTCTTCAATAGTGAGTCCGACTTTAACTTATCCTTTTTGTCGTTCCAGCTATTAATTTTCTTGCTTAGTTGGATCAAGGATTGCGTCAGCACTTCAATGCCATCGACCAAGGCCGTGTCTATTGCGCTCGTGCCATTGCTGGTTCTTTCGCCAATTGGCGCATTGTTTATTCCGAGTAAAAAACGGAAGATTGTTATTTACGTCGCAACCGGCTTCATGGTATTCAGCTGTCTGTTGATGCAAATTGCCAAAACTTTTACGTTGGCGCTCGTCGTCTCGGGTGTTTTTGGGTTGGGATACGGTCCATTTATTTCAACTGAATTTGCTATGCTTATGGACGTTTTACCATCTGAAGACGAGGCCGCCAAGGATATATCACTTTGGCATAGGTACTGATTTGTAGATTTATCTGATCGATGGAAAACGAACCAACCTTTCTTTACCTGCAGTGCTCTTGTTTTACCGCAAATTGTCGCAACACCAGTTGCGGGATGGCTGTTGGATTCCTTTCAAGAGATAGGCAAGGGACGACAGCCTCCTGTTCAGTGTCTCGGATACAACGTAAGCTCGCCTAAACAAACCCTTTCAACCGTTGGATGATTTCATACTAATTATGTATCTACAGGTTGTATTTGGACTCTGCATCGTTTATTACCTGCTCGGAGCGGAGGCGACTCGACGATTGCGTGGTGTCAGATAGCCACACTATCTATATACCAACCAAAACTCGGTTTATTTTCTTTGCCACAGCCTCCCTTTTTTTTCTATAACGTGTAATGTATTTTATATCCCCGAATACAAATATCTACATACATACCATATATAGGTAGGTATGTTATAGTGTCGTACCCGCATTGACTGGCTTTCCACTATTTGTACAACAATTGTCCAAACGTCTCCATGATTTATTTGCCATACATCATTCACCACTGTCGTTAAGTTCATGCGATCAGGGCACCTACTGGAAAATAACGAAGGGAGAAATACCAACGCTGCTGTCATTGATAACCGAATTACCGCAAACTCATTAACACGACGGACCTATTGCCATGTCGGAGCCATCGTCCCAAGCTACAGTGGCGTCTCCTCCAGAATCGGAGGAAGTAGGCTTGGACTCTCAAAACATCAGCACTGAGGTCAAAACTGACTATACCAGCGTGAGTTAAGGACTTGAAATCGCAGTCGCAGCCACCTACGCTCCCTGTTACTAAAGCTACACTAATGATTTAGGAGGAATTTCCAGCAGAGCTTCGGCTTGGTAAGCTTGCGTTGTAATCATGACTGCGTATAATGACATTCTTTTCAGACGACCTGGCCCAAATACCACGTTTAAGCAATGCGAAGACCTGATGCTCAGCATTCACGACTCAATCGATACCGTCCAACATCAGCGTCACAGCTTGATGCGGCTTTTAGAAAGAACAAAGGGGCTGTTGATTTGCATCAATGCATGTCTCTTGCAAAATGAACCCGCAGAGTTGGAAGATGACGGGGTCTGTCAACAACACCATGTGTGTTGACAGTCCCCTTAAAATTGAAAACACATGTGGATTCTTTGATATCGTAAGGAAACTTACGATGATGGAAATAACTTTCTAACCCTGGTATCGTTTTTTCGTATAAGAATGTTAATATCGGCAGATGAATTTGTGAAGAAGCAATCTATGCAAAAGGTGGAACTGAAAGCGTTTAAGGCATTCTAACATTCCCTTCATTTTTAACTATAGTTCATGCAAAGTTCGTCAACCGTCAGAATGTAGAGGCACGACTGCTAGGATTCCATCAAGAGCTGGCCGCCATTTCACAGGATCTGTCACTCGCGATTGAAATAGACTTGAAAAAGTGGAGGGTTGAGGATCGAGAGGACCGGGCAGCAGATTTGGCAGAATTAGAGATAACTTTAAAGCATCTTATCGACAATGATTATAAAGTACGAATGACTGTGATGATTTGGCTAACTTTTTTTATAGATTTTAAATGCTCTTGAACTTAAGCAGCAAGAATATTTAGAGGCTATGGAGTATCTTGAGGAAGATGTGTATATTGTCGCCTACTAAGTTTGGTATATATAGGCTTTACAAAAAAATCTAGCGGAACATGTCGACAGAAGTCTAGAACGTAATTTAGAGCGGCTTTTTATGGAAAAGGCTCTGGCGCAACTTAGAAGAGTTTCCCAAAATGTCCCGGCACCAGTTGTTCACGACTGGGTTATCACATCCTGGGAGGTTGACATTGGTGAAACCATTGCAAAGGGTGGATTTGGAGAAGTTGCGAGAGGTGTGTGGTTGGGACATACCCAGGTTGCAGTCAAGAGGCTATTCGTCCGTCTTGACACCAACCGATTAAGAGAAGATTTCTTGCGCGAGGTTAAAGCTTGGTATCCTCTTCGACATCCACATGTGCTCCTCTTCTTGGTGCCTGTGCTACAGCAGAAAGACCTTTTATGGTCTCACCGTTCATGCATAGTGGTCATGCGCTACAGTATTTGGACAAATTTCCTAACGATAGCGTTCGAGTGATGAGGCTGCTATACGAGGTGTCTCAAGGAATGCAATATTTACATTCGAGAAGAGTGATTCATGGAGATTTAAAGGCCATCAATATCCTGGTTAGTCTCTTTACATGTATATTGATTATATCTTGTGCTCTGACCTCTAAAATCGTAGGTGGATGAGAATGGCAAAGCATATGTCGCGGATTTTGGATTTGCCTACTTGAAGAAGGTTACATCTACCAGACAGACAAACTCCGGCACTCAGGTCGCAGGAAATTAAGATGGATGGCACCCGAACGTTTATTGGGTGGATCACCTACAGCTGCAGTGGATGTTTATGCGTTTGCAATGACATGTTTTGAACTTATCACTGAAGGCGATATTCCTCTTTCCAACCTTCCGGATTCTTTAATTTATCAGGCCGTTGTCAACAACAACGCACGTCCGTCTCGCCCCGAAACCTGCAGCAACGTTATGTGGGACTTGATGACTCAGTGCTGGCATCCCGATCCACTCCAACGGCCTTCCTTTGCATCCATCTCTGTCACCACCAAGAGCGTCCTTGCTGAAGTGGAGGCTTTTATAGTTCGTCAAGTTGAATCAAAAATTGAGCCTGTGGTTGTTGACGAGCATGAAAGTGCCCCCCCAACCCCCGTTGAGAAAGATTGGGACATGATCATGAAGATGCTGAGGAAAAAATCACCGTCTCCGGATGTACCTGCTGATCCGACAGTGGAGGTCAGATTGAGGGCTGCGCATCCCGCCCCGGCTTTGCCTCAGATCGATGCGACAGATTCAGGATTTGGAGGATCCTTGGCCTCAACACAAAACCGGAATCGAGGTAATTGCTTATGAAAACAGATGAATTGTTAATTAATCGAAGATATGGATGCGAGCCGTGGAGCGAATTCGGGGCATAACAGCAAAGACAGCGGAGGATCGTATACTGAGGCGTTTAAACTACAGTTTGAAGAAGGAAGTCCTGGAGATTATGGTACGGAGATCACATTTTAAGTTTTCGAATAGTAAAAAAATTATGACTTACGTCTTCAAGTTAGCAGATTGGCGGATGGCCTTCCTCTCTTTCTCCAAAACAAGCTTCATCACCGCATGGCAGAGTTTGGCAAGGCTCTCAATAGTGGTTCGGTAATTGTTCAAGGAAGTCCTGAGCTACAGAGCTTTGCCCAAGACCTTCAACGCGCCGCAAGTACCTCTTCTGTTTTTCAAACAAAAAGCAAAGCTACGGCTTTGTCTAATTCCGTAGGATCTATACAATCTATATCGAGTCTAGGCTCAACAACGTCGGATTCCGACTCTGAGAGAGGTGAATCAGATCAAGAGTTAGATCATGACGGGGGATATAGTGGCGGAGGTGATGATTCGTGTAGAACACCAAACGCAGCATCTGCAGCTAAAGATCGAAACTTCAAAGATTCAAAAAAGATCGAGCAAAAGCGCAAGAAGCAAGAGAAAAGGCAATTGGCCAATAGGGACCGACATCGACATCGAGGTGTGGCCTCTAATGAACCTCAAGAGGTTCAAACTGCCCCAAGTCTTTTGAAAAAGAGCGGGGGGGTTTTGGCAAGTATTATCTCGTCATTCTGGACACAAGCAACAGATGCGAGTCAAGGCAGCAGAAGTCTTCCAGTTGATAGGGGCGGATTTAGTGGTGGTCGTGGCCGTGGAGGGGGCAGAGGTCGCGGTTCTTCTAGAGGTCGAGGCGGGATTGATGGGAGCCAGAGTCTTCCGCCTAGACCTTTCTCGGATTCAGCTTTGAACCGTCGCATCCCGAATCACGATGCGAGGGAGTTCTGGAAGCATTATTGGGGCGAGGAAACTTTCGAGGTCACTTTATCTGACTTCCTGTCATGTCTGGAAGAGTACAATAGGAGCTCAGTCAACCGAAACGCCATCTATGGCCTCGTCAACCCTGTTGAGGGACCACGTGGCGATCGAATGGTGGCCACTGCAGGCTTGAATGCCCTTATGGGTGATGCACCGACATTGTCAGAAGCGCTGCGACGGTTGAATGATTTGAAAGTCGATAAGGATGCTGGACGTGACAGGTCCGATTCTGGGAAACCGCCCATTCAACCAATTCCAGACCACGCTGCTTTAGACAATGAACGTCAGCCTTCCTTTCCCCCTGGCTTCCCTTCATATTATGGCGACAACTGGAGCAACGGTACCAGTTCCCGTACTTTCCAGCCTCCCCCCGTCTATGTCACTAGGAATACCACCCTTCACGCCCACCCCTCACCACTTTCCTCAACCCACCCCCTCACACGAGAAGCATGTCTCAAGGGCTCTTCATATTTCACCGCCCGCTAATCACCCCAATTCGCCGTCTCCTTCCCATCCCAGTCCTGTGAGCTCGCACATATTGGAAGACAGGAGTCAAGCAGAGGATCTTTTACTCAGCACCAACAACAGCAGCAACAACAACAGCAACAGCAGCAGCAGCTCATGCAGCATCAGCAGATAATTACGCAACAGCCAGCAACACCAGATGCAACATGCTGCTGCGATGGCTGCTGTAGTGCTGGCGCTATTATAGTCAGCCACGTACGTTTTCCCACTCCTCCCCCGCCTCATTCCGTGACTGCCGTCCCTGTTGATGCCCCTCCTGTGCTTTAAATTGGATGCAGACGAAACCGGTAACCTTTCTATTGTAACGGACGTAAAATTTCTTTTACTTGTTGCTCAACTTTCGTTTTTTGGGGTTTTTTTTTTTGGTA
>JAHLKC010000248.1:0-29903 GCA_025449115.1 Chytridium lagenaria
CGGTACATTTCCTCATTGTTCGATCGCACCTATTCCTTGTTTAGTCTTTTCTCTGTTTATTCACTTTTCATCTTTGGACTTTTTAGCACTCGTTTCTTTTATGAAATGCAGATCGCATTGTAATATTGCCTTGAAAAATATGTAAAATAAGAAACATAGTCTTCTTAATCTCCACCATTATTTTTTCGTTCCTCCAATACCTATGTTGTTGAGCTCCATTCAAATATGTCATCTAAACGATAGCTGATTGCCTTTTTCTTTGAAGCTCAAACTCGCGTGGCTCTTTGGCTCAAAAGTTGAGGTTTCTTTTGGTCACTTTGAATAATACAGTGTAGAAACCCGGAACTTAGCAGAGGTGTCATTCAATTACTTCAGATAATGAATTTTTACATTATTCCATATTTCTATACAAAAGCCCTTAACAACCCCGTAACCCCCGCTTTCCCAGTAGTAAACCACGGTATCCACCCCGTAAACAACTTTCTGAAATGTTTCTAAAAACAGCATATGCAGCTTCACATTATGTCAATGTGTGGCCTAATTTAACCAAAGGTTATAGCACGTGTGGCAAAAAGAATCCAACACAAATATCAAAATCACGTCTTGAACGACAATAATTGTATCAGAAACTCCACCGTATATTCATCAGATGTAAAAAAGAACACCCAGCATCCCAAAAAAACCCCCCCATCATCCCATCATCTTCTTCTTCAAAGCCGCATTCCTCAATTTCCCCTCCTTCTTCCCTGCCGCCACACTCGCCAAACTCTGATACAAACTCCCCTCCTCCTTCTCCACACTCTTCTCATGTTTTGCACGATCACCCCCTCCAGCAGCCACTCCTCTCCTCAATCCATCCACAAGCGCCAAAAGCCCCATCCGTTCCTCACACTCCACACGCACGGTTTCTTTCAGAAACGCAATCTCAGCGTCTCGACGATGGATTTCAGATTGTACATCGTGGATCGGGGTTGAAGTCGGTGGAGGTGGTGGGGGTTTGTTTTGGCAACGTCAAGTTGTTTTTGGAGGTAACTGACCGTCCCCTAAACCCGCCTCCCATTAAAATTCACGCAGAAAAAGGGTAAACGGCAATATACCTTCAACATTTCAATTTCCTTTGTCAACGCTTCTAATTTCGTCTTCCATTCGGATTCGATGGCGGCGGTTTTTGTTTTCGCGTCAGTGTACGCGGTGTCTCGGGATAACCTTGCGGCATCAAGTTGGGATTGAAGGTTCCCCCTCACACCATCGAGTTGCTTTGAATATTTTTCAACACGTGATGTTACAAGGTTTTACCTTTTGAAACAACGCCTTCATGGTTTTCACAGCCTCCTCCCGTTCCTTTTTGAATTGATCCTCCATCTCCACTCGAACCGCGTCAGCCTAAACACCCATGTCAATAGGCGGGGGATTTATTTTAAGGAAAAAAAAAAGCAAATGATAGGGGGGATTCATTTACGGAAAAAACAACAACAAACAATACCTGATCTTTCCCTGCTGTTTTCAATTGCTCAGCGAAATGATCTTGAAGATGTTTTATACGGCTTTGATGAGCTTCTACTGTTTTTTGACGTTCGATTTTCATGGTTTCAATGGTTGATGTGAGATCTTTGATGGTGGTGGTGAGTTTATGAATGACACCCTAATCAACGTTAAGCCTTTAATAATTGGAGGGTTTTCGTTACGTCTTTTTGCGCGAGGCTTCTATTAATGTTTGCTGTGGTGTTGTGTTCATGGGATGTGAGGGTACGTTGCATGTCTTCCAGGTTTGATTTGAGGGTGGAGATTTCGGACTAGTGAGAGGGTTAGAAGAAAGCGGGGGGAGGGGTTACGTTTTTTTCGGTTATGGTGGTGGTGAGTTTGGTTTTGAGGGTGTTGAGATCAAGGTTTTCGCGGTTGTAAAGCGTCCATGTCGTGGGTGAGACGGTGGGTGAGGTCACGTTCTGAGGCTTCGAGTTTGGCGTTAAGGCCTCGAAGGTCCTGGGAATTGTGTTAAACAACAAATTGACGTGATCGCATCACAACAATAAAAAGAAGGATTAAATGGTCAAGCAAAATAAGGTAAGAATGATCAGGGAAAAAAAAGGAAGAAGTAGGAAGCGTAAAATCTAAAAAACGATAAAGAAGAAGAGAACAGTACAAAAACTATAGAAAAGAAAAAGATTAAGAGAAAGACACGTAAACAACTTTAGAAAAAAAAAAAGTAAAAAAGGTAAAAGATCAACAGAGAAAACACGTAAAAACCTTACAAAAAAAAAAAAACAAAAAAAAAAACGATCACCCCCCAAAACACAATAAAGAACAACCTACCGCCACAACCCTCCTCAACTCCAAAACCTTCTCCTCCATCTTCCCCCCCTTTTCCCGTTCCACCTCCACCTCCCTCTCATTCCCCCCAAATGCCCTTCAAACTCCTCCTTCGCCATCTCAACATCCCTCATCGCCCCTCTCCATCTCTCCTCCGCATCCCCCACATCCTCTTTCAACCCCTCAATCTCCTCTAAAAGCGCCATCCGGGTCCCTCATACTTTGCAGCCACCTTCTCCGTGGCATCCCGGACTCGTGGCTATGAGAGGAGGAAGCGTCGTGTAGAGGGTTTGCAGAGTCACGGTGGAGATGGATGACCAAGACATCTGTAATCTTTTCCATAAAACCCGTTAAATACGAAAACTAAAAAAAATACAAACGTTTCCTTCATCCCCGTTTTCACACCCTCCACATCCCTTTTCAACACCCTCAACGCATCCGTCACCTCCAAAACCCGTCTCACAAGTATCCGTATCTGCGATCTCAATCCATCCTCCAACCATCCGGACCGCTTTTCCCTCGTTTCCTAATCACAGTTACCCAACATAAAAAGGTTTGTACCATCTCATGCGTGAGTCTTGTATGTCGAAGTTGGAGTTCATGAAACGCTCGAACGGTTTGACTGTGAGTTTCTTGGTGTTTTTGGGATGTCGTTTCAAGGTCTTGGATGGTATGCTTGAACTCGTTTTGACTGCATTCGAGTTCACGTATCCGTTCAACCAACCCTGGATTCTCCACAGCATACCGCTACCAACAAAAAACGGTTACGCCAAAAAAAAAGGAGACGTCATACCTTCAACCCCCTCATCTCCTCCTCCACATTCGCAACATGTTTCACGAGTTCCTCATACTTTCGTAACATCAGATACGACACCCCGCAGAACGTGCAAGCCGTGTCAGATTCAGACATGGAGGCAATGTCTTCAGGCAGGGGTCGACATTTTTGAAGGATGATGGAGGTGGTCGGGGTCACTGTGATGTGGTCTTGGTCGAGGGTGTTGTGGAGGGGAGATGGTGGGGCGGTTTGTGTGGCGTTGTGGAGCGGGAGAGACGGGAGGGAGGTCGGGATGACTTCATGGATGGATGGATTCCATGAAAACGTTGACAATTTCATGTTGTTGTTGTTGACAAGTCTACTCGACCGATGGGGCATCACGCTAAAACTCCAAAGAAGCAAAAGCTGTGTTTACTGACGGGATAGTCAGCACTGACTGTCGCTTTGTTGGATATTTTAATAAGAGCAAAACTTGCTTAATTACCCTTCTTTCTATCGATCCCAACATTACTCTGCCTTAGGTACCTACGGCCTGTTGACCTGGTACCATCCATTTCCACTATAATCCTAGCATATCCAGATCCACCTCTTCCAATATCTCAACAACAACACGCCAACAAAAAAGAAATCCGTCCTGCATTACGACCCGCTCGTTAGGCGTCCGCGCAAATAAATCGTTAACCCCAAAACACTCCCCAGCGCATCAAACGCTACAGCCTCAAAATATAAACATCAATGAATCCACTATCCTCTCTTTCAATAAAAATATAAATACAGGAATACCCACGCACCCATCCACAAAACGGAACAACAAAAAAAAAAAAAACAAAAAAACAACGCAATAAAGAGAAAAAAATTCACGCCCACAAGCAAAGGATATATATGAATACCCACAACAAAAAAAGCCATCGACAACTATAAAAAAAAAGGGGGGGGGGGGTTAGGGGATGAGTTTTACACAACAACATCCCCCAACGTCCCTTTACTCTCCACCATCGGCACCTTCCCTCCTCCACCCTTCAAACTCCCCACAAGCCCTCCCGTTCTCCGTTCCTCCTGCCCACTCCCATACTGATACCCAGATCTCCACCCCCCACTCCCCCCCCCACCACCATACCCACTCTGCGCATACATCGTCACCGGTTTCATCCACACAAGCCTCGGCCCCCACCCACCGTCACCCGCTCCCCCGTCGTCGCATTCCTGACATCCGTATACCCCAACGACCGATAAAACGGTTCAGCATGCCAAAGACTCCACACCTCAACGCTCTCGACGCGTCGGTGGCGGTGGAGTTCACGGAGGAGGCGACGGCCGAATCCGAGGTTCTCGTAGCGTGCAGAGACGAGGAGTTTTTCTACGCGGAGGTGGCGGGGGTCGTTGGCGGCGTGGATAAACTACACACACAAAAACAAAAAAAAGGTTGGCAGAGTTTAGTAACAAAACAAAAACGAGGTAAAGTAAAGGGATGCAAAGTAAAAGGGGATGGGGGGGCGAAAGCTGAAAAAAAAGACCTCACCTCTACAAATGCAATCAAATCATCCAAAACAGGTTCCCTGGATCAGCATCCCTCCTCAAAGCCACAAGCACCTGTCTATCAATCCCCTCTCCAGTCTCCCGTCCCCTCGTCACCCTAATCCTCCCTTCCCCACCATCCCTCCCTCCCCCCTCCCCTCCCGCAGCCGCCACATAAAGCCCCTGACAAAGCTCAACAAGCCAACCTCGTGACACGTCAAGTACCGAAACGCGACTTTAAACGGCGTCCCCCGACTGCTCCGCACAGACGAGGAGCGCGAGACCACAGAGTCCGAGTCCATGTGCGTGCTGTTCAAAGGTCACTGTCGTAGGCGGAATCGGTGCGATCGATCCCATCAAAGAGAGACCCACGGTGGGATTCCGTGTCGAGGGAGATGATGGATTCAAGGTCAGAGGGGGCTTCCGAGTCGTAAGGGTGGTGTGGAGGTGTACGGTGGTGGTGAGCAGAGGTGGAAAAGTATGGAGGGTCGGGGTGATCTAAAAGTGTAAAGAAGGAGGGATTTGTTAAGATGAGAAAAAGGAATAGAAATAGACAAAAGGAGTAATATAAAGTATTATATTACCTGCTTGCCCATCACTCTTTTCAGAAACTGCATACGACACCCTCCTTTCTCCCGTGTTTGAAAAGGAAGAATTTGACCACTCACATTCTGCGACGCCTCTCGAAATCTGAATTCCACCTCCCACAAACCCCCTTGCCCCAACACCCTCCTCCAAGAAAGGTGGCGTCTGCACCAAAGACACCATCCCACCGTTGCAGATGAATTTGTCAACCTCTGCGCGTACTCTTCATCATAAAAGCCATGATGAGGAGGTGGAGGGAGGGGTGTTTTTGTTCTCCACTTGGGGTCCAAGCTCCTACGACTCCAGTGACGGCTCTGACGCCTCCAGAAATCATCTTGACCCATCCTACGAGATGCCGACCAGTTGCTAGAGCGATACGGGCGGCCACGGTCATGTGAGGGCCGAGACCCCATGTTGTGTAGAGGGCGTGGAGGATGTAGGCTGATGCGGAGAGGACAATGAGGAGAGGGGATGCAACAAAGAGAGTGAGAGGGAGGAGAAAGATGGAGAGAGGGAGGAGGACGGTGGAGAGGGCTGTTGCGGCGAGGAGGAGGTAGAGGTGGGTGAGACGGGAAAAGAGGGTTAGGAGCGGAGAACGGGAAGGGTTGTAGAAGAGGAGTTGGTGGTTGATTTGGGAAAGTAGATGGGGTGTGGTGAGGGACGGAGGTAGGTGGGGTCGTGGGGCGGCATGGATGTGCGTTTTGTAGGTTGTGGGAAAGGCTGAGGTGGATGAGGATGAAGAGGAGGCGTGTGATGGTGCAAGTGGATTGTATCCTTGTTGTGTTGTTGCATATGATGATGTTGTTGTTGTTGTTGATGCTGCTGATGCTGCAGAGGTGGTAGTAGTTGTTGTTGAGGAGGAGGATTAGGCCTCCTCATGTTATTTGATGATGCATCCATACTCTCTCTCTCTCTCTCTCTGACTGTGTAGAGAGATGGGTATAAATGATGAATGATGTGATGAGGTGTCCTTTTAATATCTCTTTCCCTCTCTCTCTCTTACTCTCTCACGCACATTCACTACTAATAGGTATGTGTATACTCTCTCTCACACACACTCTCAACACACACACTATAATACACCACAAGCCTCTACAAATAATACATAACAATAATCTCTTTTTCCTAATATTCTATTTGCAAAATGTCCCTCCCAAGCACCTGACTGACATTCCATATATATATAATATATATTCACTCATTCACTCATTCATTTAAAATATTTAAAATAAATAATGAAATCTATAATAATAATAAATATCTTCACGGAGATTCAAATTCATCAAAGGGAGCAGCAGCAAAAGCAGCATGTATGTATGTAGATATGTATAGGTTATTAAGTATATATGTAGGTAGGTATGTAGGTATGTATATAGCATACAAAGGGTTATTTATAGGTAGAGAGAATAGGCATGTTTTTATTTTATTTATATATTTATTTATTTATTTATTTATTTATTCATATTCAAACATCCGCCTTTTTGATCGCTGCCTCTAGCTTGACCACATCTGCCCCAACAACCTCATCCACCTTCTTTCCTCCCTTAAAGATCTGGAATGTGGGCATGGCTCTGATCTGCGCACTGTGACTGGCATCAGGCACTTGGTCCACATCCACCTGTTATAAAAATACAAGTTTATTATTTGGTTATTGAGTTGTTAATGTATGTTGATGTATGTGAATGAATGTGCATGAATAAATAATAATGGTATTATATTACCTTTACAAATACACCATTGCTGTACTTTTTGGCAAGTTCATCCACCTTGGGTGCAACGACGCGGCATGGTCCACACCATGTTGCGTGGAAATCTATAGTAGACCCAGGGTTAGTTATTAGTATATAAATATATGTATGGGAGAACTTGTACCAACTTACCAACTATATGGTATATTTGATGAAAAGCGGAATGGAAAAGGTTAGATTTGAGGACGGACTGGTAAGTTAATAGAGGAGTGTTGAGAAGACTGACCAACGACAAACTTGCTGTTGCCCTTGATAAGTGCATTGTAGTCTGCAAAGGTGGTAATGTCCTTGACCATGTTTAAAGACAAGTTTGTGAAGTGAGTGAAATCGTTTGTCTGAGGGTGGGTGGGGAAAAGAGAAAGTAAGACTTTAAGATGGATGGATGGGATGGATGGATGAAGGCAAGTGTTTTGTTTAACAATGTCTGTCTGGTGGTAGATGGTGTGCAGGCCAAACGGTTTGCAAGGCACAGTTTATTATCGCAGTAAGAATGTGAAATTGTCAAGAACAAGAACCAAGGAATATTGATCAGAGGATATATAGAAGCTGGATAATATTTAATAGGCTGAAGTTCGTTATTTCGCTCAAGCTAAAAAGGATAACCTTTCCTTTTACAAAATGCGTCACTTTATTCCCGCATAAATACTGCAAAGGTAAACAAAGGAGCCACCTTAAGAGTATCGAGGCAGAAGGAACAAAAAAAAGAAAAAGAAAAAGAATCACTATCCTAGGTGAATTGGGGATGGTACGGGGATGATAATTACATGCAAAGAGTAGACTTGGCAGATGGATCAAGGGAGAAGCAACGAATGGATGGGGGAGAGTGGACAATAATCAATCCAAAGAGGAATGGTTGGAAATATAAAAACAAACACCATAAACATAAAGAGATATGAAGTTTAAGCAATGGCTTTGACGATGGCAGCCTCCACCTTTGCAGGGTCAGCACCCACACCTGTCCAATCTTTTGTCCATCTTGTAGATCTGGAAAGTGGGCATAGCTGTGATACCGCAGGCCTCGGCGACCTTGGCAACGTCGTCAACGTCAAGCTAAATAAATATGAGTCAACAAATAGTTTGACATAAACGTATGAGGGCGGTTTAGGGGAAAGTAGTGCACATACCTTGACAAAGACAACGTTGCTGTACTTTTGGGAGAATTCGTTGATCTTTGGGGCAATCATCCTGCAGGGGCCGCACCAGGTTGCGTGAAAGTCTGGTTGAGGAGTGTTAGTTTTGGGTGCATGCGGGAAAAAGACATTCTGATCTGTATAGGTATACATGCGAAAATAAACTTACCAACTGCATGATTCGATAATGTTTTAGAATGGAAAGACGGAACGCGGTGGAATGGATCGATATGAGAGGGTTATGGTTAGTTTATGAAAATATATAACAAAGGTTTGGAGAGATCACAAGAAATGAACAGAAATCATTGGTATAGTATAGACTGAACCAACTCACCAACAACAATCTGACCGCTCTTGATGAGCTCGTTAAACTCGCTTTCAGACTGAATTTCCTTGACCATGATGAAGTGTGAGATGAAGGTGTTGAAGGGTGTATGTGGTGGTGTTGATGGTGCTGAATACAATGACTGACGGTTGTTGCTGATGGATGAGGAAAAGCTCACAAAGACGAGTAGTGGTCTGCTTTATATAAGTAACTCGGAATTAAATTTGTGTCCATTGACCACAAGAATACTATTTTGGATGACAAATATTCATAAGGAGACAAATTAAATTAATACCACGACATTTCAAATGTTATAGAGAAGAAAATATTCTAGCAAGTGTAGTGTTGAGAGTATCATGTGTTTGATTGGTGAATGGTGGCGTTAAGTTGCTGACAAGTTCATGAATTCATGTCTTGACTGGAAATTTCCATTCGAAATAATTTATAAGAAATTCCTCATTTTAAATTCATTTCATTTCAAACCATTTTACGTCAAGTAATTATTTCCTTCTTTGATATTCCATTTTAACAAAATGGTAAAACAAAACATACTCCCTCAATTACATCAAGTAATTGTAAATCAAAAAAAACCAACACGTATCCAACCATCACAACTCCCACTCCCTCCCCACATCACCCAAACTCTCCACAAACAACCCCCCATTCAACCTCCCACAATCCATCCCCATAAACGCATTCACACCACTAGGCCATCGAAACCCTAAACAAGGCTCCCTCCCCATCTCATCCCTAAATCGATCCCCATCCCAACTCGCAATCCACACGGAATGACCATTGGGAAACCCGAACCCCGGTTTCACGGTGGAAAGCCATCGGGAGAGGTCGCGGACGTGGCTGGAGGGAATGTTGGCTGGAAGCACGGAACGGGATTTTATGGTCGTGATTTGGGTGTAGTCGGACCAGGGGATACCATCTTTTTCACGAAATGAAAATGCAGGACGTGGTTAAATATATGGGTTGAAATAAAAGAAAACAGGGGGATTCCATCTATATCACGTCATAAAAAATACAGGTGGATAATATATGGGTAGACATAAAAAAAAAGAAGAACTCACCATCTAAATAAATATACCTCTTCCCTCCAACCTTCACCGTCTCCACCCTCCCCGTCCCAACCCTCTTTGTCCAAACCCCACCTCTAACCCCCCCACACTCCACCTCCCCTCTCCCAACCACCACCACACCCCTCTCCACATCCAGCTTAACACACCCGTCAGTCCTCGTCGCATTCATGACCTCATCATTATAAGAGGCAGCCCACACATGTCCCCTCACACCCATCCCGTGGAGTCGATTCACGATGGACGCCATGTTGCCGTTGTGCAGGTGGAGACCCATCTCGTGGGAGGTTGGGGAGAGGAAGCGATCGTAATAGGCGGACCAGGGGTGTGGGTGTAGAGGGCAATGTATTCGTCGCCGTCTTTGGTGAAAAATTGGGCTTGGAGAGGGTCTGGGGTGGCGGTGGTGCGTAGTGCTAGGGAGGGCGGTTAGGGCGATGAAGGTGGTGAGCCTCATGTTGTTTCTTTTGGTGATGTTTAAAATCAAAGGTGATGTTCGGACATTGATGTAAATACTCTTTTGTGATTGACAGCGCGTTCTTTACATTCCAGAACGAGTAAATCCGGTACGTTGAAGAAAAAATGTCAAATTAAGATGGGAGCGAAAACAATCGCATGTTATATTTACAACCAAAAAAACACGACAATAATAAACAAAAACAAGCACAGAAATTAACGAATACAAAAGAAAACAAAAATAGTCAAGATTAAACAACGTCAAAGCTTGACCCAAAACATTTACTTTCTTCCAACAAGGTTCTTGCTCACATCAACCTGGAACCCCTGCACAGCACCCAAATTCGACACAAAGTTCATCCCGTTCGATTGTGCGAGCGCCGCACCGTTTCCAACAATCGACGCACCAGTCAACTGCTGGTTACACCACACGTTCCCAGCAGCGTTGATTCCGTTCGCTTGAATCCCAGCAATGTTCGATCCAATACCAAACATGTTCTGCTGGTTGGTCGCAGCGTTACCAAGAGCGTTGACAGTGTTTTGTTGACCAAGCGCCGCAACGTTACCAAGAATGGAACCAGTGTTGGCTTGGTTGACGGCCTGGTTTCCTTGGAACGCGACAGTGTTGCCTTGGTTCACGGCAAGGTTGTTTCCAATCGCACCGTGCTCGCTTGGTTCACACCAGCATTTTGGTTGAACAAGATGTTGTTTGACTGCGCCGCCGCAACGTTCCCAACAACCGCACCGTTGAGCAACTGATTTGTCGCAGCGTTTCCGCTAAACACCGCCTGGTTCGCCTGCGTGAACGCCGTGTTCCCCTGCACGCCCGCCGCAACGTTCTGAGTAGCGGCGGTGTTCCCCATGGCAAAGATGCTGTTGCCTTGAACATGGCGGTGTTGCCTTGGATGCCGAGAGCGGCGTTTTGGGTGTTGGCGACGTTGCCTTGCATGGCGATTTGGTTGACTTGGAGACCCTTTGCGGCGTTTCCTGCGATGGAGGCTTGGAATTGTTGGAGACCGCCGACGTTGCCGGCAAAGTTGATGGAGTTGCTCTGCTGCTGGGGAAGGGGAGCGGCGGAGACGGAAAGAGCGAGGAGAAGGGTGGCGACGGTTGTGAAGAGCATTTTGATTAGGGTAATTAAGAGAATTAGAAAAGAAATACAGGTATGTATGATGAAGTGTGGGTAATAAGGGGGTGTTGGTCTGCGATTTTATAGGGATTTTATAAGGTTGGATTAGGGGATGTTTTTTTTTTGTAGAGTTACGTTGGCGCTTGCATGCCGTTGAATGTTGACGCGATTCATCTTTACAACATGTATGAACATTTTATTTTTTGTTTGAAGACAACAACCCCTCAACTTCATCATCAAAGCGCGTCGTCTCAGTGGTTCAACATCCTGAAACCACAAACAAACGCAATCATCTCCCCCTGAACAACGCCTCATCAATTAAATATCATTTTCATTTAACTGAAACGGTGGATGAAAAAATCAAATTCCCCCCCATTTTATTATTCGAAATGATTTCAACGAATCAGTCAATGAAGTTTGAACACCACATGAGGTTAACGTTGTAAGAGCCACTCCATACGCCAGACAATATGGTAGTTAATGGTTTTTATTGGTGGTGATGTTGCGAGGAAGGAATGCGTTTGAAACGATTTGTTTAATGACGAATCGGTTGATGGGTTCGGACTTGCGCCTGCTGGACGTGAGGACTTCAACGAAAATCCGTCAAAATATCCTTTATATAAGAACGCCCAACGTCGACTTCTCTTTCTCTTCAGCACTCCTCACCTCAACTGTACAAACTTTTCCAGTGCCATTGTAATTAACTTTCATAATGCTCAAATCTCTCTTCCTTGCCGCCTCGCTCGCTCAAGCGGCCCTCGCGGTCCCTACCAACCTCGTCCCCCGTGGCGACGCCCAACTCCTCTTCTCCACCAAGTCCCTCCTCATTGAAGACATCAACGCTGGCGCCGACCTCTCTCTCAGCCTCGCCGCAGCCCCTGTTGGTATCGCCACCGTCTACCTCGAAGCCCCCGGTCTTCAACTCTCCAACTGTTCTCTCACGTTCACCGCCGATGATTACCGTACTCCTAAAAAGATCAGGGTCATTGGGGTGGAAGTGATAAAACCACCAAGTACTCGTTGAACGCGCAGGTGTTTGCGCCGAGCTCTGGGTCACACCTTGCCAAGGAGTCGGTGGAGGTGACGAGGAAGGGGATGCCGTCGGCGACTTGTTATTCGAACGGGGACCCCCATTTAAGACTTTTGATGGAAAGGAGTATAGCGCTCAAGGACAGGGTGTTTACTACTTGGTCAAGACTCCTTCTTTCATCGTTCAAGCTGATCAACGCACTGTAAGCTTTCCTTCACTTCATCCTTTTATTCCAATATAAAAATATCACTAACAACGTTGCGTGTTCTAGTGCGCTACCGATGTTACCTGCAACATGGCCGTCGCCATCCAGTACGGCACCTCCGTCATGACCCTCACCGCTGCCCTGACTCCAAATCCGCCTCGCCTTCTCCCTCCTCTCCCCAGCCCTCACCGGCATCACAGCCCACGCCAACCGACAAATCCCAATATCAACTCTCGATCGCCGACGGCACTCGCATGACCGTCAGCATCTACCCTGGAACGGCGTCTACTACCTCGACATCTCTGTCGAATTGCCGGATCGCAGTTCAGTCAAACCGATGGTCTGTGTGGCTCTTTCAACAACAACCCTGCAGATGACGTTCCAAACCCCCGCTCACCGCGTTCCTAACGGCGAAACATCTTCACGTCTGGTAAGGGTCTCGACCTCACCGTCCCCGCCTGCATCTCCGCTCTCACTGCAAAATGCCCGACCTTGGCTCCCCACCTACAACGGATGGCTCCACCCCCAACCTCCCTCCAGGTTACCTCCCCGTCGCCATCACCCCCCCTTCCGCAACCATCATCAACGACTACATCGCCGCAACCCTCCAATACGCCTCCGACAAACTCACCCCCAAATCCCTCCCTATCCCCGCCACCCAGTCCTCCCTTTTCTGCGCCTCCCTCGTCGACCTCGATGACTGGTGCACCGCCAACTTGAATGTCAACCACTTCATCGCAGCTTGTACCGCCGACCTCGCGCATAACAGGTGACATGGCCATCGTCAACAACGCCCAGAAATCCTTCCTGGCCGCTTGTGCTGCAAAGGCGTCGTGTGAGCACCTTCTCTATTGACCCAAGGATTTGTTTGCAAAGGCCGCCAATGTGTTTGAGAAAATTGAAAAGGCCATCATCAAGGCTGGTGCGCAGGTGCCTGGGTCTGTCAGTGCCCCGGCTCCAGTTCCCGTTCCTAACCCAACCCGTCCCCGTCCCTGCTCCCGCTCCAGTTCCCAACCCTGAACACGTTCCAGCTCCCGCCCCTGTTCCCATCCCGCAACCGCAACCCGTCCCCGTCCCTGCTCCCGTCCCTATCGCCATCCCGCAACCGCAACCCGTCCCCGTGCCTGCTCCCGTCCAAATCCCTAACCCTCAACCCATCCCCGTCCCAGGCCCAATCTACATCCCATCCATGCAAAACATCCCAGCTCCCATCCCCATCACCCCTCAACCCATCCCCATGATCCACATCCCAAACCCCAAACCCCTTCCCCAAGTCGCCCCCATCGCCATCCCAAACCCCCAACCCCTCCCAACTCTCCCCCATCAACATCCCAAGACCCCAAGCGATCCCTCAAATCGCTCCTATCGCGATCCCAAGGCCCCAACAGATCCCTAACATCTTTATGCCGGCGCCTCAAGGATACGTGCCCCCGCAGATGCCGTCTTGGAACGTTCCTCGCGTTCCTCAGGTTCCTCAGGTCCCTCAGGCGGGCCAGCAGGGGTATGCTGCTCAGCAGCAGGCTCCTCAGCAGGGGTACGCTAGGCAGTGGGCTGGATGGAGATATTAAGGGGTGAACGTGACCAAAAAATGTAAATAAGACACCAAAAAAAGTTATTTGCAATTACTTCTTTTTATACATCCTGGAAGAAGTCAATAAAAAACTCACGAAAATAGAAATTTCGCAGATTTGAATACATGACGATTACTCTTTGGATTTGGGAATAAAAAGAATGCGTGGACTTTTACGCGTCCTTGAAAATCATGTGAGACGATTTGTTTGATGTTTCGACTGTAAAGTCATTTAGTAATCGTTTTAATTTTGAAAGCGATACTTCACGTCATGTCTTTTCTTTGCTCTATTTAAAATAAAAACAAGTGCGATTGAATTAACTTATTAACAAAAAGTATTTTTCATCTCTTTTGATGTACCCTATTAAGAAAAATAACTAATGATAATGTTTATAATTCAACTTTCTTTAAAAACAACGGGATGGTCACGATCGCAATAACGATCGATGCTTCCATTCACGATAACCAATGCCACCGACCTAGTGTAAGGCACAATTTAAATTTATGAAACAATCATAAACATTTCAACCCCCTTGAGATGTACCCATTAAAATCGCGTATAAGCCCTGCCGCTCTGAACAATTGGTAAAGACTTTTTGTAAACTTAAACGTCCCTTTTTTTATTGGATAAAAAATAACAAATAACACAAACAACAAACCAAACAAACCACTTATCGTCTACTCAGCTCATGTATTCTACGTATAAAATGACCTCTCGTTTTTATTAACATCTTCACTACACAAAAACAACATCTTCACTCCTTTTTAGACTTTAGAAAAAACCTCAACCTAGACGAAAATGCTCTTCACCACTGTTGCCACCCTCCTCCTCGCTCTTTCCGTCTCCGCCGCTCCCCTTCCCCAGCAGCAGAGCAACACCATCAACTTTGCCGGCAACGTCGGCGGTCTCCAGCAATTCCAAGCCTCCATCGCAGGAAACGCCGCAAAGGGTCTCCAAGTCAACCAAATCGCCATGCAAGGCAACGTCGCCAACACCCAAAACGCCGCTCTCGGCATCCAAGGCAACACCGCCATCGTTCAAGGCAACAGCATCTTCGCCATGGGGAACACCGCCGCTACTCAAAACATTGCTGCTGGCGTGCAGGGGAACACGGCGTTCACGCAGGCGAACCAGGCAGTGTTTAGCGGGAACGCTGCGACAAATCAGTTGCTCAACGGTGCGGTTGTTGGGAACGTTGCGGCGGCGCAATCAAACAACATCTTGTTCAACCAAAATGCTGGTGTGAACCAAGCTAGCACGGGTGCGATTGGAAACAACCTTGCCGTGAACCAAGGCAACACTGTCGCGTTCCAAGGAAACCAGGCCGTCAACCAAGCCAACACTGGTTCCATTCTTGGTAACGTTGCCGCGCTTGGTCAACAAAACACTGTCAACGCTCTTGGTAACGCTGCGACCAACCAGCAGAACATGTTTGGCATTGGATCGAACATTGCGGGCATTCAAGCGAACGGAATCAACGCTGCTGGGAATGTTGGTGTCAACCAGCAGTTGACTGGTGCGTCGATTGTTGGAAACGGTGCGGCACTCGCACAATCGAACGGGATGAACTTTGTATCGAACTTGGGTGCTGTGCAGGGTTTCCAGGTGGATGTCAGCAAGAATGTTGTGGCTTAAGCCTGCCCTCTTGTCTCTTTTGGTCATCTTTTTTTGCTTTTTTACTCATCGGTCATTGTATATTCACATTCATAATAATAAGATCTCGCTCATGTTACTCGTTACCTCTAAGTCGGACAATAACGTCCGAATGTGTTTGTCTTTAAACGGCGAAACGTCAAGGTACAGATTAATTATATACACATTTAATCATCATACAGCCTGAAATGTTAGCATTATAGTTACTGCTTTGCACATTACATGTCTTTTGATAACTTTCATTAGGCAGAAAACTATTTTTTAGAGGAAGAATTTTGTATTTTCACTAGATATTAGCCATGCGGAATATATTGGAAGAGGGGAAGTAACGCTACTCCAGTTATCGCCCAAACGACATGATGCTTGCTCACTCCATCTGCTCTCCACATTCATCTGGTTGACAGATTAAATGATGTTTAAAACACTACATATATATATTAAAGTAAAATGAAAACAACACATCATCATTCCACCCTTTGAAACCTGCCACCTTTTAAACCCTTTCAAACACGACGAAATCCACCCATTTTCTTCCTAACCTGCGCTGCAAAGTCTTCCAACTTTGGGTTTTGCGCCTGAATCTGAATCTGCATCATAGCCTTAGACGTTGCATCCCCAACACCCGCATACAACTGGGCAACTTTAGTCATCATCGCGTCCGCCCCCTCTTTTGCGAAATCGGCCTCAAAGCTCGTTTTAGCGGCACAGGCTGTCAAAAACGACCTTTGGAAATTGGAGACAATGCTCATTTCACCAGTGTTGGCGACATCAGCAGAACATGCACCAATAAAGTATTCAACGTCAACGTTCTTGGTGCACCAGTCATCGAGGCTCTTTAGACTGCCGCAAAGGGGTGCAGCGAGGGCAGCTGGAATGCGAGTTGGGGAGACGACTTCGGCAGCGTTATCAGCGACGTATTGGATGGATGCTGTTATAAAGTCGTTGACGACTGAGGCGGGTGGAACAGGGATAGAAATAGACGACCAGCCAGGGAGGAGTGGGTCGAAAACGCCATTTGCAGTTGGGGGGAGTGCTCCACTAAGTAAAGGTATCTTGCAAGTGTATGTTAAAGGGGGCACACTGGCGTTGAGATTTAAACCCTTCCCAGTGAGGAAGATGTTTTCGGCGTAATGAGCCTTGTAACTTGCAAGGTTCACGCCATCATCGTCAGCCTTTTGGTTGAAGTTTCCGCAGAGACCGTTTGTCTTGCCAAGATACGAACCGGCAATGTTAATGGAGATGTCCAAGTAATACGTGCTCTTCCAGGGGTGAATCGCTACGGTAACAGTGCTACCATCTGCAATCTGAACCTTGTAATGAGTTCTAGCGTCGTTGGCGGTTACTGTTATCCCATCGGATTGTTCTGAAACCTTCTTGAGGGCCATGGTCGTTTTACTGCTATTAGCTGCAGCAAGAGATACGACGGATTTGCCAAACTGAATAGCAACTGCACGGTTGCAAGTCACGCCATCACCACACTGGATAAATAATCAAAACAGAGTAAGTTTGTATTCAAAGTTATCAATTTCATTAAAAAAATACTTACTCTTTCTTGGTCAGCCTGAACGATGAAAGACGGTGACTTGACGAGATAATAAACACCACGGCCTTGCTCACTAAAGTACTTTCCATCGAAAGTTTTGTAGTGGGGGTCACCATGAGAGTAGCACGTAGCCGATGGATTAGCCTTTCGACTAAGATTCACAGCATTCTTGGCGAGATGAGCTCCAGAGTTTGGAGCAAACACTTGTGCATTAACAGTATATGACGTTACTTTATCCGACCCTCCCGCAACCACTCGAATCTTTTGCGGGGTTTTGAAATTCTGCGGGTTGAATTGAAGCGCACATTTTGAAAGTTTGAGTCCTGGCGCCTCAAGGTAAACTGTGGCGGCTGCCGTAGGTGCGGTTGCAAGACTGACGGAAAGTTCTGCTCCGAAGTTGGCATCCTCGATGACGAGGTTCTTTTGGTCGAAAACGATGTTGGAGTCGCTCGACTGGCGCGCAACGAGAGAGGAGGATGATGGCACCGCAACGGCGACTTGGACAAGGGCAGCGGCAAAGGCCAACGTCTTCAACATTGTTTCTACAGGATTAGTCTAAGAATGACGGAAAAAATATGTGAAAGATTCTTAAGTTTGTTTTTTTCTTTTACCAGTATTGTCAGGGTAATTGTGGATGGCGCTTCCACGAACGCACCAATGCCACACGCGTATCTTGGTCGATTGGTGAGCCAGCATGAAACAGGAAGTGAAGACTCCTTCGTCCACCAAAATGTGGCGTCTCTTAGGTTACATTTGATTGGCGGAATTAACTAATATCGTCTAGGCTTTTGATCGTTTAGTTATTATGCTCTCAATAGGCCGTATGCATAAACATAATATGCTGTTTGACTACTTTATTAAAAATATAACGATGCAGCAAATACAATATCCCTTCGAATAAGCTCAGCAGCCTCCTCCATCTTTCGATGTAGACCTGCATCCCCGATAATTTTTGACGCACCCCGTACTTCACGACAGGTCTCATCCAGTCGAACAATACATCTAACAATAGATCCTAATATATACATTAATTGGGAGAAAGATTTTTGATTATCTTACCTTCAAGTACATCCGTAAGATCCGTAATTTCTTTGAACGACATCCCCCGTGCCCACTCATAAACAACCTCAACAAGCCCAAACTTGAGTCCTGAAAACGCATCGTCCGTGCGAAGATCAACGCGACACGCCTGCTGCACTTCCCAAACTTTCAAAGCGATCGTTTTTATCTCATCTACGCCCCTTTGAAGGTTTGGTGAAAGATTGGGCTGACTCGCGTTTTTCTCCTGGAATACAAAACAGGATAAAAGTGCAACAATCTCTGCCGGCTCATATTCGGCCAGGAAATTGTTCAGGATAAGCTCTGTGAGAATGAGTTCATCGGCGGTGTTGATCTAAAAACGAATTAAATTCCTCGCAGTTAGGGGATGTACAGTACCTCGCATGCAACTCTTCCCTTTAATTGAACGGTTCCGATTTCGTCGATGTACTTCATTTCCTTTAGTACCTCGATTCTTTGCTGGTATTCGGGCAACAGCTCTAGATTCTGATCGGAGATCGTAAAAGCCAAATCAGCGACCCGTGCCTCAAGCTGTTTTTGCGTATGGATCATAGCATACTATGGGTAATGAAATAAGTACTTTGTCAGAATGAGAGAATATCATACATGGCTGACAAGATCAGGGCATCGAATACACCTAAAGAGTGACAGATCGGAAACTAGGGATGCCTTTTCTCTGAACTTCTCCTGGAAATCAAGCTCTCGGATTTTGGACCAGTCGCTTTCGTCAAAGTTACCTGATGATTGTTGTTATACATATATGCAAAAATCGTAATTACGCTTACCACTGCTAGCAACGTGAGCTGCAATCTTTCTTAACATTTCCAAAGCCTTTGCAGTTTCGAGTTCATTTTTGGTATCTGTAATGGCATCAAAATCGAACTACGGAAGAAATGAAAAAAGTTAAAAAACATTTGCAAAAAAAAGTATGAATGACAAGGTCCTTGCGACGACAGCAAAAACCGTGAAAATAATAATAATAATGAAATAACGATCAAAAAAATCAGACCTTGACAGTGTGTTTTGTAACCACAAAAATATCTGTATAGGGAAGACTTGCAACTTCAGCAACGGCTGTTGACGACTCTGGATTTGTTATCGCAGTCAACGGTAACGGCGCCAGATCTTAACGAGGCCACAATATTAGAAATACGGAAACACTTATCGGGAACCATAACCAAAAGCTCACCAGATTCATCAAACACAACCTTCGCCTCTCCCTTTTTCTCAACAAGTAACAAAAACACAAAGGGCTTCCCACCTCTCCCAACATCCGCTCTCGCAACTTCACCCACCGCCATTCCCATCCCAGAAGCAACCATCCCTTGCTGGAGAATAATAGCCAATGTATTCCTATAAAAGCCGCTGTTCACTATCACAACTCTTCCGGGTACAAGTGATCTTGCTCCAGCCGGTGTTCGAAGAAGCCTTTCACGAAGCTCATGATTTAAAAGCATGATCCGCGCAGACAAGTCGTAAAACGGTGAAATGCTGTCAGCACAGATCCCGCATTCGAGCTTCTTAATCGTCGAAAGCTTTTTAGCACTCTACAGGATGTTATGGTCAGCGGAAATAAACAGGGGAAGTAACCTCATCGTATTTCATTTGCTGTTCGGGAAGGAGCTTCTGTGCGGAATTTTCGGAGAAACTGCGCTTAATCATCTCCTCGACCTTAAGCGCCTCAACTCGGAGGAGGTTTAGAATCATGGTGTATGTGAGGCGGAATTGACTTTCGAGTTTTGTGGGCTTTCCAAGAATCATTTGTGATAATGTCCCTTGCTAATTCTGGATTAACGGTGAATAATTGTCATACCAACCTCGGGGATATCTTCGTTGCAAGCTATAATCACCACTCCTGTATCATCGAGCCCACGTCGACCAGCACGACCTGACATTTGTGTGTATTCACCTTTGAACGTATAAGTATGTAATGAAGAAAGGCATCTAATCAAACCCTACCAGGCAGCAACTCCCTAAAGCTCCTTCCATCATGCTTCCGGATCATTGAGAATACAACTGCTCTTGCGGGTGCATTTACACCCATAGCAAAAGTTTCCGTCGCGAAAAGCACTTTAACTAATCCTCGCGTAAAGAGGATCTCCACCATCTCCTTGATAATTGGAAGCTGACCACCATGATGAACCGCGATACCTCGCCCAAGTAATTCTCGTATTCTAAGAACCTGAGGAAGTTCTCTGTCGGTACCTTAGACAAAACGATGTCATGACTCCATCCAAAATGTGGTGAGAAAAAATATACCTTTTAACCTTGAAAGACTTCGTTCAATAAAAACGTGAATTTCGCTCTTCTCTGCGGCCCCGCCTGTGAGGTCCATATTCACTAGCACATTGGCATACTCTTCACACTTTTTTTTTGAAAACGAGAACACGATGACCGGAAGAAGGCTTCTCTTCTTTAATAGTCCAATCAAAGAGATGTAAGTATTTCGGTCCTATAAGAAAAAACAATCAGCCTGATTCACAACATCTCTGCTTACGGCAAGATCTCTACTAAAGCTATTCGAACCTCCTCCTCCACTGTAGCCACCTCGGCTACTTCCTGCGTTAGAATTTGAGCCACGGGCGCCTCTTTGCCCTCCTCGACCGCCACGACCACCATCACCTCGCCCAGTCGGTCTTGCATCCTTTTTCGCTTCAGCTCTTTTAGAGCTAGGAAGGTTATCGTAAGCCGCCTTCCACCTTAACATAAGTTAGATATTGTAACATGACCTCTCCAAAAAAAAAAAAAAAAAAAAAAAAAAAAAGGAAAAAAAAAGGAGGAAAAGAAAAATGGACGGCGCTTTATACCCTGTTGCGAGAAACTTCTTGTCCGGGCCAACAATCTTGTATATATCTTTTTCAACAAAAAGATGATGCTCAAGAGGAACAGGCCGTTTCAAAGTTGAAATAACATAGATGTCTTTACGTTTAGTACGGCTGCGGCGAGAAGCGTTATACGTCGAAAAGTAGCAAGCTAAAGCAAGAACAACTTACCCAACCCAATCTGCAAATTCTTTCGTATTAGGAACAGTTGCCGAAAGTAGAATAAAGGTCACATGGGCGGGTAACATAATAATGACCTCTTCCCAAACGACACCACGCTAAGATACATATCAGTATCTTCGTTGTAGAAATTCAATAAATACCTCAATATCGTTGACATAGTGGACTTCATCAAATATAACGAACTCGACATCTCGAATCAAATCTGCACCACGATACAACATACTTCGCAGAATCTCCGTTGTCATGATAAGGCAAGACGCTTCAGGGCGTATTTGAACGTCACCAGTGAGAATTCCTACATCCTCGAAGACATTTTTGAAATCGCGGAATTTTTGGTTGGAGAGGGCTTTAATGGGTGATGTATAGATAGCTCTTGGTTAACGTTAGCGACATGCACTATTATACCCGAGAATTCCTACCGTGTCATATGCTTTTGGGCGAGAGCGATTGCGTATTCAGCCACCACCGTTTTTCCAGCAGAGGTGTGGGCTGCAACAAAAACACTGTCACCGTTTTCCAGATGAAATACGGCGCGTTTTTGGAAAAGATCAAGTTCAAAGTTATACTGCAACAAAGACTTTAACACCTGAAGCCACGCAAAACTGGGAGAGCAGTACTAAGCTTACTTTGTGAGCCATATCGGGAACCTTTTCGTGGAATTCTGGGAATGGTGCATTGACGTCCACGACATGAGCCCATTCCTTGTGCTTGAAGCCGTCTTTAACGGGTTGCTTAAGCGGTTGCACGAGGGGCTCAGATTCAGGTAGAATGTCATCAATCTCCTTAGATTGCGGTTTTGCGAAATCGACGGCGTCGGGTGCAGACACCTTTAAGAGCAAGTAAGAATAATACATCGAATGATTTTCCTCACCAATAGTTCCTCAGAGGAAGAAACATCCTTTACGTCGTCAAACATCTTGAAATCATCGTCATCACCAAACAAGAGATCGTTGATGTCCAAAGTTTTCGACCCCTCGACGAATGTATCTGAGGAAAAGAATTACAAAATTGTAAAAAGAGAGGCAAACAGAAAGTACATACCTGGAATGGCCAATCCACGGTCAAGACCTGGAGGAACCTTTTTCAAACCCTCTGAAAAAAAGAGTATCTTCAATTTCAAATTCTTAAGTAAGAATGCTCACCAGAATCAAGCTTAAATAGTCGTTCAACATCCTCCATTACGAGTTGATTTGACGTCAAATTTCCCGCAATATCTTCCAAACCACCTAAATCAAATCAGTAAAGTCCATGAAACTGTGCTGAAGAAGAATATCTTACCCGGAAGAAACGGCATATGCGACGATTTTCCCCGAACATAATCATTCCTCCCAGAAGTCTCCCGTTGGAAAGATAACGAAGTTTTAGAATTCATCGTAGTGTCCGCAAGATCCTGCGATTATCAGAATCCCATTTCGCTGCACAACCGCAAACCTCCTCAAAGCTATCCAGAATCAATTCCTCGGTCCAAAGATCTCTCTCTATATCCAATACAGTTCTAAACCCAGACGTTGGCACAACAAAGCATTTCTCAAGGTCCACATCCCTCGGTATAATCCTACCATGAGCGTTATGATTGCCAAGTAGCCTCGTATTGAATACCTCTGCACATGATCGAGCATGTTTTGATCGTAAGCTCGTGATGGCGTGAGATGCGACTCGACAATCTCATCTGCGAGGTTCCCATCTTCGAATGGGCCTAGCCCAAATGGCATCTACAAAATATTTAAGCGAGTCATGATATATTTATTTCGTGGTATATATGTAGTTTGCCATAATTTAGGAGAAACGAACTTACATCATTGACTGCTGGAATCTTTCTCAATGGATCATGCCTAGACCGCTTGGAGACAAGCTTATGTCTTCCAAGACGCCCCACCGTGAAAGCATGAAACGAACTTCATGCTCTATATGGATATCTTGTCCAAAATTAGCGCCTATTGTTCAAAATTCAGTTCTTATTCTCACCTGCAGGAGGATAAGACTCGAGCTGGTCGAGCTCTTCCAAGAATTTGTCCATGTCCATTTGTGATCGTCTGTAAAAAGTTACAAGATGACAAGCACACCAACACTTACCCCGAAAGCAAACCCTTTGGTCGCTCACCACTTTGCAGCCATCTGGGAAGGAGGCTTTCGAGCAAAAGTGATTGTTGTAAGAGAAACAAAAGAGGACTTGAAACCCGCAGGGTAGCAACTCCAGGCCCAAATTCAGCTCAACACCATGCTTCGCAGCAAAAGACACATCAATTCCTACGCTGGCCCTTCTTATCTCAAAAAACGCCCCCAGAAAGCTGCCCCTGCACTATATAATTATTACCGTCTTGCACTAAACTCCAGCCCGCCAGAAAGATCGAAAGATAGCCCAGCACCCCCACATTCAGCTCCCTTTCTAATGATTGACTGTGATGGCCTTGCTTGAATGCATGCTGTACCTATTTTTAAAAGTGTAAGATATAAGAAAAGCAAAGAAGATAGATTCTTGCTTAACATTTCACGAGCAAATTCGATCGTTACTGCAAATGCACTCCAAAAGGAATGAGGAATGAGGATGTCCTCGCGTAATTATAAAATATTTAACTAAAAAAAACAGAAACAAAAAAAAAAAAAGAGAAAAGCTAGAAACAAACGCCTCAGGCGATAAAAATGTTAAGTGTCATGATTACCGTAACGAGACCACGCTTTCCGCAGTATATCACATTTGCATATTGCGGCTGAAGTCATCAAATTATTGCCATGTAATGTAAGGAATTTACTTTCTTATTCGCAGAAGTAAATACTGGCTGAAGAAAAAGGAAGGTAATGACTAATGAAACATGATTTATTTCCTCTTCCTGGACATAAAAATCCTATTAAAAAGCTCGCTCCTTTTTCGCTAAAGCTTGAAGCACCTCTAGATCTCCAGACTCGATGCACATGTTGAGGAACTGTCCCTCAACCTGCATCAACTCTAACGGTGACCCAAATTGCACAACCCGGCCCTTGTCAAGGACGAGGATCTTGTCACTAAAAGGGAAGCACGGTCAGATAAAATGCAGATGGCATGTAGAAATGTAAAAGTAACTTACTAGTCAGCGACAGTCCGAAGACGATGAGCGATGGAGATGACAGTGGTTTGAAAAAACTCCTTGCTTCGAATAGTCTGCTGAATTTGATTGTCGGTCTCGTTATCGACGGACGCGGTAGCTATTGAAAGGGAAAGAATTGATCAACGACATATTCGTATCAACGCCGAAGTGTTCTACCTTCATCCAATACCATCACCCTAGACCTCTTCAACATGGCTCTCGCAAGACATAAAAGCTGTTTCTGTCCCTGTGAAAAGTTACTGCCGCCCTCTGCAACCGTAGAGTCCAAAGAAATGCTATCCCCTGCCCCCGCCAGCGTCAATGCGTCACTAACATCTTCAACCACAAGCGACTCTTGTGTCGCAGCGACCTGCACGGTATCCCAAAACTTGACCTGGTCTAAGCACGCTCTCAAAACAGCATCAGAATGCTCGTCAAAAGGATCTAGATTGGTACGGAGGGTTCCAGCAAAAAGGACAGGGTCTTGAGGGATGATCGTGAGGCGGGAGCGAAGGTCGTGAAGACCAATATCGCAAATGTCAACCCCGTCGATGGTAATGATGCCAGCAAAGGGTTCGACGATGCGGAAGAGGCTGAGTGTCAGAGAAGATTTTCCGGCTCCAGTTCGTCCAACGACGCCAAGTTTCTCTCCGCCGCGAAGATGGAAGGAAACATCCTTAAGAACAGACGATCCATCGGGAGTGTATCGCATCTCAAGGCCTTCAACTTTGATTGAACCTTCGAAAGGCCACTACGTAAAGATAATGTTAATAGTCAATGTTAGAGAAGGTAAACGTTAAAGAGAAAAGGCAAATCATCTTACAGATGGCGGCGGCCTCCTGCTATCGATAATAGCTGGTTTCTCTTGCTCAATGTTCAAATACTCTTCAATACGCTCCACAGAGTTCATATCCTGAGCAAAAGTTAGGCGATACGAATTAGTAAACGAAGCTCACCATCTCAAGCGTTGCAGAGTGTCGAATAAGCCAGATAAATGTGTCATTGCATGAAAGCGAGAAAACGAGGCAAACACCAGCAAGTCCAGGATCGATATAGTCTCGACCGAGCACAACACAAGTTCCAGCAAAGAACACGACGGCAGTTGAGATGGTGGAAACACGAACTTGAAGCCATCGATTAGCGACCCATAGATACAGGAATGCACGGTTGTTTTTTTCGATTCGGTTCAATATCTCGTCGATGAACTCCTTTTCGGCGCAGTAGGCGCGAATAGTGCTAACTCCGCTGTTACTCGAGTTAGAAAGCAAGTAGATGAAAGCGACATAGAAAAAATCAACGGTAAACTTACTTTAAAGTTTCGCTAAACATTGAATATATGGGGCTTCTTGTCACAGATTCCAACCTTTTTAAACTTCTTGAAGCCTTCAAATATCTCCTGGAGATCATCATATGGATGCAACCGAGCGGAATAATAGCAGCGATGAAAAAAGGGGCGATAGAGGATATGACAAAGAAAATAGCGACGGCCTAAATTCATGTAATTAAAAGTGTTAATAGAACTGATAAAAAACAAACTCTGGTTTTTGGTATAAAGGCAGTATTACCTCGAAAACAGTTTTCGCAACATTGTCAACTGAAAACATAACCTCCAAGTCGATTTGTCCAATGTCCTTGGACGCGCGGTTTAATATACGGCCCTATTTCATACCACATGAGCTTATGGACAGATCACAAGTTGATTTTGAAAAGATTAAAGTGTTTTCACTTACAATGGGTGTGGTCTCGAAGAATCGCATGGGTGCATACAAAAGCCTGGACATCAAGCTATCGTGGTAAACTCTTGACGCTCGGTAGGATCCCACGCAAACCACAAATATGGCTGTTTATAATGTTAATATTATGTCATAACGAATTTGAGGAAAATGTTACGAAAAAAAGTAAGGAACATGAACTTACTGAGTACGAAGCAGAGAACGCATGCAAATGAGATGAGGCCGTAGATACCAGAGTAATAAAGTGAGTTTCTCGTAACATCATCGTCACCCATAATAGAATACAGTTCGTTGGAACTCTCCCAAAACTTTTGAGCCATCTTGATTCCAACCCCAGCAGCAAACGACGCTACCTTATCTGACGTCAACGCCACTTGAGCGATATCGGTATTATTGCCTTCTCCACGCTCTCTTGTCCATTCACGAACCCACATATTTGCACCAATATCGGTGAGCCGTTCCATCATAACAGCGGCCATAAGTGCAACTGCAAATGTCAAACCACCTCCAGATTTGAAGAGCTTCATATAAAGCGATACTTTTACAGAACCTTCATCCATCGTCTCGTCCTCAACAAGCTTTGACGCGTCCTCCACGGTCCGTCCGTTGGCGAAGTCAGGCAAATTGAAGGGATCAACGTCAGCCATTTCTTCAAATGACTCCTTTTCGTCACCGACTGGCTTCCCACCCAGAGACGTTAAAATATCATCGTTAGCGGTCTTGAGAATATCAGCGACACTTCCAGATGCAGCGATCTCGCCGTTACGAACAACGACAATGTGGTCGGCGTGAGGAAGAACAAGGTTGGTTGCATGGGTGACGAGAAGTACAGTACGGTTTTCACCGCGAAGGTGGCGCAGGATAGCGTTGTGGAGGAGGAACTTGGCAGTAGGGGCGTCAACGGCCGAAAGGGGGTCGTCAAGAAGAATATATATCGCTGGGGAATAGACAGCGCGAGCGAGAGAGATTCTTTGCTTTTGACCACCACTGAGGTTGATACCTAGAGTATTGTGGAAAGGTTACAAGGGAAAGGAAAATAACTAAGATTTGAGGATGAAACTACCTTTCTCGCCAATTTCGGTCAAATCGCCGCTTTCCAAATTCTTGAAATCGGCCTCCAAAGCACAAGCTCGAACAACCTTCGAATACCTCTCTGGATAATACGGCTCTCCAAATAAGATGTTCTCCCTGATGGTAGCGTTTCTTAGCCATGAGGTTTGGGCGACATAAGCAACGTTCTTGTTCTTTAAAGGAAGAAAAGCAGTTCCAGAGATACGATGCATCTCACCAAGAAGAGCTTGAAGAATTGAAGATTTTCCGGATCCAGTTGGACCGCAGATAGCCGTCAAACCACCGTTAGGAAAGCCGAGGGTAAGGTTACGAAGATGAAAAGCGTCGATCTGGGAGGTGGAAGCCGCAATGGAGGATGCAAGTTTGGGTGATGGAGAATTGTTAGAGTCTTTAGAGGATTTGAAAGTAGACGAGTTTAGAAGGGGCGTCGTTTCGTTGGAGGATATGTCTTGAGAACAGGCATTTGCCGTATCAGTATTGTCGTTCTTGGTTATTGACTCCTCCCAGCTAAAGCATCCGTTTGTAAACCCAACACTGTCGGCCGCATTATCGATACTGATAGTCTCATCGTCATTTCCGGTTTGGAACCTCTCCAGCTCAGGTTCACCAAGGAACTTGTCGATCCTCTTCAACGCAACCTTTAACTGGAGTACACTTTGAATCGAACCGGGAAGAACTTGAAGTGGCCAGCGGAGCGTGTTGAAAAGAGTAATGCAAGTAAATGCCTTTTTCGCGTCCAACGGTTGGCCAGCGACTTGAGTAATGGTAAACAGGGTGAAGAAGGCGACAAATACAGGGGCGGCGAGATTGATAAAAATGTCAGTGGCAAAGGAGGCGTAGTATCGAGCCAGCTTGCTCAGTTCGGCAGAACGGAGATCTCGAAGTTTATCGTAAAAGCGAGCTTCCCAAGCAAAATACTAGTGGCACATAAGCCGAGGAGTAAGCCTTTAAAAAACCTTGAAAAAAACAATGGAGGAAATAAAGAAAAGGCAAACAATACCTTTATGACTCTAATTCCTTGCAGCATTTCGTTAACAGCAGTGGTCCTCTTATCCGTGGCCTGCATCAATTTGTCGTAAGCAGATGCTAGCATTTGAGCCACAAAATACGATATCGGCATGATGGATATCAAAATGGCCAGGCCAACCACAGCAGGCCATCCAATAACGTAAAATAGAGCTGCCACAGAGAATATAATCTGCACCGGACAGACAACAAGATCCGAAAAGTTCATAAACGCCATTCGAATTCTTTCGGCATCTGAAGTTAAGAGGTTAATGATGCGTCCAGTGCTGCTTCCCGATTCATCATCATCATCGCCATCGCCGCTTTCCTCTGAGGCTTCCTTCTTAGTTGTGGTAGGAGCTCGGCGACGCATGCTCTTGACGTAAATTTCGTTTATGATAGCAGTTTTTGCGCGAAACCCGGCGCGGATACCTGTGTTCCATGCGTGAGCATCGAATAAGGGGCGGAGTAGAGTGACAAGTCCAAGAATAGTGACGTAGAAAAAGCTTCGACGAGTGGTGCATCCGGCCGGCCAATGACGTCTATAATTCTGAACAGAAGTTTGAGCCAACACATAAAATTAAAATTGACGACTAACTGGTAAAGCATGGCTGGTCCAGCTAGTGAAGACAGACTAGCGCCAACACCAAGTAGCATCTCACTGATGATGGCGATGCGCTCCATAACAAAGATCCTCCAGAATATGCCCTTGTGTTTTAAGCTAATTTTTCGTAAGGTCCGAATAAAGGGAATGAAAAGATATTAATAATTTTGAAGGAAAAATGAGTGACTTACCGCAATGCTTCAAAGGCTTTGACGGCCAGATGAGGGCGGTCGCAATCCGGCAGTTCAGGAACATCGTCGATAGTCAATGTTCTCTTCTCACCCATCCTCATCATTGGATTAATCCAAGAAAAATACAAACCACTGAGCAGATTAGCCTCAGGTTGCCGGCATGGGATGGGCAAGTTCTTTTCATTGTAATAATCGTCACGAACAGTCTCCACTGCTTCATCCACAATTGAAAATCGATGAACGTTAACAACAAGAATGGTGCCCGTGATGGCAAAGGCGATAAGTTGGTAGGTAGGCCTAACGGACGATGAGGTAATGTGGATGGCATCGAGAAGGGTTGAGAAAATAGAGATGGCGTAAAAGATGTTGAGAAGATTAAAGATGGGGGACACTCGTAGTGTTGTCACGTCCGCAGACTCATTCACAGTCTCTGGTGCCGTAAGCACAGAAATGGATGCAGTCTATATAAAATAGTTGATAAATGTTACAATGCATTGTAGGTCACAAACCAAGACTTACCCATGCCAGGAACTTGACTACATGCCAAAACGGCCCAAAGGCTTCCGCAAGCCGTAATGCTTTGTGCCGTCAACAAGGCGATACCGATACTAGCGATTGAAAGCATCCACAGTAGCCTGCGATAGTGCCGAGTGTCCTGGCTGCATCGTACATCTTGGACAAGGACAGAGTCATTTGACTGCATAAGAGGACTGGTCTCTCCTATGATGGAGCTGCTGGATGTATCCCTTGGTCGCCGGTTGGTGATGGATGGCAGCCGAACCAATAATGTAGATCATGGACAAAATGCGGAGACTGGCCGAGCCAATTTCAAGAAGACCCAGTTTGCGGACGACACGCATGCCATGGCATTGACAGGCATGAGAGGATGAAAGAGAAAATAATTTGGATGGTACAGTGCGTGTCGCTGGATAGAATGGCGTCCTTCCTCTCGTTGTTTCAGGCCTTTCTTTTATTTGAACTTTCGCGGCTTTTCTTTGACACGAATTTAAAATACGTAAAATCTTCACCACGAATAAAAGGCCCAACGCCTACATTACCAGTAAAGGGTGGATTTCGTCACAAAGAGCTGAGCGAATGCACCTGCTGAAGTGGTGGTGGTCG
>JAHLKC010000249.1:0-29612 GCA_025449115.1 Chytridium lagenaria
ATTCTGTGAATGTAATGAGGAGAGTGAAGACAAGATGTCTCAACCCAACACTCTGGCGGAAGCTAGGTCGAATGTACTTCCAAAGACTTCGCAGTATACCCATGATATCTTCGTGCATGCAGACGGTCTAAGTTTCGCCCGTGATAGACATTGTGACGCAGTTGCAATTAGTGGTAAGTTCGAATATTGGAGCTCATTTTAGAAATCGACACTAACCTTTTCGTGTTAACCTTAAACGTATTTTATATAGGTACAAAGTTAAAAGTAGAATATGTAGATGTATTTAACCATCCATTCACGAGTTATTTGCATCAAATTTGCGGTTTTGAATTGACAACACAGAAGAGATACAGAAACACAAAACAGAAAGTAACAGGTTCCTGTAATAATCCCAGCAAAATGAATCAAAGAAAAAGCAGCTATCAGAGTATAAAAGAGTCAACAAAACTTAGACGATGAAGATAAAATGATGAGCTGCAGGAAAATTGGGTCATTTAACAAAAACATCAAAAATCAAGATAAACGTTAACATAATGCTTAGGGTGAGGGCAACCTGTACGCCAGCGATATTGGGTTTTCGCAATCGCAGTCTTCACCAAGATTGGCGCATTTAAAGCAGATTTTAGACATATTATGAACCACATTGCACTTTGTGCGATAGGTCTGGACCTGCTAGTAATAGTGTAACCTGGTCCAACGGCCTTGACTTCACCTGTCGGAGACCGAACAATGGCTGAAACGTTTTGGCGAGTCGGAGTTGATGGACGGGCTAGGCTGAGGCCAGACAGGGCGGTGGCAACACTGTCTTCATGAACGCGTGACTCTGGTTCTGAGGGGATGATAATAGAGGAATATCTGTTATAAAAGCAAATATCAAGTGTTAGTATGATAGTGCAGACGTTGATGATCCAAAGCAGAAACAGAGTATAGTACCATTTGTTGAAGCGGCGCCCGGGTGTCGGAGCCAGAATCAGAATCAGAGCAAACGGAATGTTCGTGCGCAACCTGAAGCCTCGAGAGCGTCCAGCCTATCCATAACACGTCTCATCTGTACAATGAGCTGCTCGATAGCGGCTGTAAGCGAGGCGATAGTTTGGGAATCGGTACTGACAGTCATGTTCTACTAGATAATAAGAGTGAAGGGGACGTTGATTTAGCTGATTGATTGATTGATTGATTGATTGATTGATTGATTGATTGATTGATTGATTGATTGATTGATTGATTGATTGATTGATTGATTGATTGATTGATTGATTGAGATGTGTGAAAATACGAAGAAAGAAAGTTTGTTTGTACCAAAGGTGTGAATAAAGTGATTTATTAAAGAGCTTGTGTGAAGTGAAATGTTGTGTCAACTAAGGGAAAGGGCTTGCGTGTGCAAAGGTTTGTTTGAAGAGCAGAGATGAGTGCTCCTTTTATATGCAGGTCGTTATTACTTCCTACGGGCTGCTTCAAGGGAAGCGTGCCGCCACTTTGACATTTCTGAAAGGACAGTTAAAGGATAGAGATTGAAGGGCGTCGACGAAGTTCCAAGTCAACTCAGTGAGTGTAACATTTATTTAGCCTGGTTTCTCGTTACTTGTGTAACCTAATTCTTTCTTTATTTTGTCTCCTTTCTTGGGGAGGTTACAGTCTGAGTTCCCAATACTTACCCCATATTTGTAGCTTGCAAAGATGGAAGTTGATGGATGTCAAAGGAATCACGATCTGGAGAGGGGAGGGCAGAAGTGAGAGGTTTGGTGAAGATGATAGCGATATTGTCGTAATATTTTAGAACATATTTAAGTAACTTTAAAGAGGTTTAGTTCAACAAGTTCCAGTATGTTGTGGACGGAACGACAAAGATGCTTGGTTTCTCGTGATGCTAGGTACGTTGAAATCCGCCAGAAGCTTGAAGATCCAGAAAATTTCTCTGGTACTTTAAGTACGGTTTGACACTCGGCTTCAGCAGATGAAGGGACATTGACCCCAGTTTCCAGCTTCGCCAGATACCAAAATTTACGCCAAAAAAGTAGGGGTATCCAGCTTGGGACTTGTGATCGTCTGGATCTGACTGGAAAGATGCGTTTTATAATCCCACAATGGCATTGTGTCCTTCACTTGTGTAGAGTATGCCTAGGTTGCGGGTGCACCAAACGTATAGGAAGATGCATTTAACGACTTTCCAGTGATTTCGGGAAGGGCTTCACATGTGTTCTGCCGCATCGGAAACCCAGTAACTTATAACTTATCCTCCCGACTCCGTTCTTCCCCCTTGCGTGTGAATTTGCGCCTGAGTATGGTTGGATTGAGAGCATCCAATGGGGCTGCTCGGAGTCTGGTCCTTGCAGGATTTCGTTGCCAAATTGCGTGCAAGGGAGTCTCAAGACATTACTGACAGGGCGAGGGCCCGGTGATGAAGTGAACTTGGAATAAATTCTTTCAATTCCGACTTTAAAACTCTTAACGTGTACTTTGCGTTATTGCTTTTAACAGAGTTTGGGGGCTCATAAAATGTTCACTTAATTTTATTCAATAAAACAATTTGCCTTTTTTACACGTTCTTAAACTAAAACGCTTCCCCTACCGGCAGATGCCGCTCATCACGCTTCTGATTCGTACAAGACGCGTGAACCAAAAAATCCCACACAACAAAGCGGTCAACCTGCCGCAACAATAAGTAAGCCATATGCGGCGTATACAAACAGGCTTCAGGGATGAGGGGAAATAAACTGAAACAAAGATAAGCAAGGAGTAAACAAATCACACCAACCAAACGCGTCTGGAACAAACATAATTCACGCAACATTATCTGATAGTGATGCCGAAGTTGATGTTGATGTTGATACAGATGCCGCAGACCCGTCGATCTTGGCTAAAAGCCTAACAATGCTTTTTGCCACTGATAAACAAGATAACGAAAAGACTTCAAACTAAATCTAACATCAAGGGATAAGTACCGCGGTTAAATTCGACAACATGTAATAAATTTTCGTTGGTTTGTGACATTCTCCCTCCTGTCTAGAGGGGCTCACCTATCATGTTCGAATGATAGTAGACCCAAGGGAGTTTAAGTAATCCACTTACATTTTCTTTTATCAGTGTTCGTTAAAGTCCTCTACTCGCTACCCGGCTCAGGAGGTCCTCCTGACGCTGGACGGTAGTTATTATACGGACCCGCCAGAGTGCATCGTTTTCTTGTGATTCTTTTAATGAGTTTGCTCTCAACCTGGTAAATAAAGACTAACGTCAATACTAAAAACAACTATTACCTAATGTCCTGCATTCCAGCTTCCCCAGGTGAGAGTCACTGGGACGATCACTAATATCCGACCCTGCGTACGCACCCTTTTCACTGTTTGGGTGTGCACCAATCTTACTAAGCCTCAAACGACGGGAAGCCAATTCGTCCTTGCTACATGGCAAAAGTCGGCGTCATGGGGGGTTGAGAAAGGGAGTGACAACTGGCCCGCCCTCACCGTTGCCAGCAACGTAATAGAGGGGGCTCGGGACTTGACTCAGCAAGGGGAAGGAATTCCTGGGACCCAGGGCTGAAAGCGAGGTTTATCCAGCTCCCAAGGTATCTCATCCTCGGGTCTCCGACCCGTAGGTGGGGCTGCAAAAGGCTCAGTCCAGCGGCCACTGCAGAGGTTAAGGCAGATCGTCCATGATACGAGGAGGGATGACACGAGATAGCTGTGAAGAATTACATTATTCACATGGCCTATGGCTCATAAGGACATTTTGTCTAAGTCTGTTGAGCTCTGTTATATCCCGCGTCGACGCGTATATTTACGCGTCATATTGAATCCTCCCTTCTTTTCCCTTTGGGTTTTTACATATACTTTTTCCCCACGTTTATAGGGTTTTATTGAAGGAGGTGGCGCGCATATGTGCCGTTTATATGTTTGTGCATATGTTGTGTCTGTTATTTATTTGTATTTTGTGTATTACTCTAATATGAGAGATTTCTTGATTTAATTTGTACCTTGTTGAATTAAGTAGTTGATATTGAGTTGATTCCCCATCCTCTATCTCACGCGCGTGGCCTCGCCGTGTTCTCCCTTCACTCCTTCTTTGATGGCAGCCCACCCCTCTACCCCCTGCCACCTGGTGAAGCCGCAATCCGGCTGTTTGAAGCAGAAGGCTGCGATGGGAGCCCAAGGGTCCTCCTCATTGGCAGTGTCCTTTAGCTTAGGCTTGGTCGGCTACATTCCACCTCTGATGATCCCTGAGCCGGTGATCGACGCTGCAGGCAGGTGATGAGTGAGGTTACCCTGTGCCAGCTCGTGAGGCAATGAGATCATCACGTTCCAAAAGGTGCCATAGCAGGAAGGCAAGGAGGCTTTCAGCCCTCCCCAATCGCCAGGAGACGATCTGGTGCCGATATTGGTTTAGAAGCAAGGTAAGTTGATAATGAAGATACTAAAACCGTTCCCATCTCCCTTTTATTTAATAGAACTCGCGAAAACTACCACACACAGCCAAAACAACAACTAACATCACTTAGACGGCGGAGTACATCCGTCCTTTAGGTGCTCTGTGGACTTGCTTTGCTGGAGCAACTCCTTTACTCTTCTCCCCTACCCCCTAGTCGAAGCTAGGTAGGGAGGGATGGGTCAAGAGAAAAACACATAGCTCCCAGAACTGGGAGCCAGCTCAACCGTAATAATGACTAGGAACTGGGCCAAACTTTAGGAGGAAAGAATCATCAGATTTATTGTAAACACAAAATGTCCCCATTTTATACTGGAGACATGTCAAAACAAATAACAAACAGTAAAAATATATATAATTAAACAAGGCAAAAGGGCCTACCCTCTTCCACAAAAACCCTATAAAAACGCGTGGGAAAAAGTGTAAAAACCACTAGAAGGGAAAAGAAGAGAACTTAGAATTATTAAACGCGTAAAGCGCGTCAACTTCATCACTTTACTTAGGTAACGTGAACTCAGTGATGTGATCTTCTCTTGACCCATCCCTCCCTGCCTAGCTTCGACTAGGGGGTAGGGGAGAAGAGTAAAGGAGTTCCTCCAGCAGAGCAAGTCCACAGAGCACCTAAAGGACGGATGTACTACGCCGTCTAAGTGATGTTAGTTGTTGTTTTGGCTGTGTGTGGTAGTATTTGCGAGTTCTATTAGATAAAAGGGAAATGGGAACGGTTTTAGTATCTTCAATATTGACTTACCTTGCTTCTAAACCAATATAAGCACCAGATTGTCTCCTGGCGATCAGGGAGGGCTGAAAGCCTCCTTGCCTTCCTGCTATGGCACCTTTTGGAACGTGATGATCTCGTTGCCTCACAAGCTGGCACAGGGTTACCTGTGAAGTTCTCTCTATGGCCCGTTACACTCCCCGTACATCTTCGCGTAAAGTATCAGACGTTTTTCAACTTTTACATTATGGTGGGAGCTGTGAATGAAGTCAACATTTCGTTTCCTGTCAGGAAAAAGTTGTTAGATAAAGCACAAACTGGGGATGGGATGCTCGGTGATTTCGATGAGGCCAAAGAGGAGATTGTACTTAACATGGTATTAACCCTTTTTTTAATTTCGACCTAATTTTAACCCTTTTCTCATATTTTGGTAGTTTTACAACACTTATCCACGATGGCTGGAAACTCGTGAGGCTCAAATAAATTCCAAGGTGCGGAAAAATAGTAGCCAAGAGAAAACGTCGTTTGATGCGCCAGTCCACATAACAATCGATCCTGCAATTGAGAAGAGTGCGCCTGTTGAATAAAGCTTTATACCCATGCCGTCTTTATTTGCATTTTCAGACATTTATATATTGCGGTATAAAAAATGATATTAACGATGCGCGGAGTATTTTAAAGCTATGATCCATATTTGCCGGGACTTCCTTCTAACATTCTCTTAAGCGCTTTTAACAATTGCTTTACACAAATACAATTGTGCACACGTCCCACCTCTCGTCAATACACCATCGCACCATCTCCATCCATCCTTTGCTCCATCCATCCATACATACATTCCATCCAACCACTCATCCGTTCCCCCATCCACCCATACTTCCATCCTTCTTTTTTCAAGCAAACATCCCAATCTATTCCTGGATCTAACGGTACTGCTTCGCAATCTACCCCTATTCCAATTACTCCAACCTTTAATGTGCATAGCTCTCAAGTCCACCTCAAGCTTTATGACCAAAGCGATAGGTGATTCTGGTCGAGGCATCCTGCGATGGCACTTCACATTTTTCAACGAGAAAAAACCATCGCTAGTTCATCCACCCTAACGCATCCTGCTATCCCGTCTTCTGAACATTTCTTTAAATAAATCAACCTTCCAACCTTATTTTTCATTGCACAATGGCTTCGCAATCTATCCCGACCCCAGTCGCGCGCCTCACCTATATGGTGCACGGCTCTCAAGTCGAAATCAGGCTTTACGACCAGGACGCTGTCTCACTGTCAGAATTGAGTTCGCTACTGGTGACGATACAGATGATGAAGGAGAACAGGAACATGCATCACACAATTTGCATGCGCTATACTATTTTCAAAACATTTGCTGGAATGCGAAGAAAAAAAAGTATGATGAGCTGTTGAATTTGTAGAGACTTTATTCACAACGACGTTTTTGTCTTTTTCCATCACTTGTATGCATGTTTTTGGTGATGAAGGTCAGAAACATTTTATTTTGAAGTGATGGTTGTATTATTGATGACGTTGAGAGCTGTTATTGTGAATTTTGTTGAATACTGGAGTTTGGCTGGTGAACATTGCCATTATTTTTCTACTAACCAAAGTAAATAATAATGTCTGTGGTCATCCATGCTGTCACTCAACATGCAACCCCTGCAGTCAAATAATACCGCATCTACGTGTTTTGTTTCTTGTAATCAAGAAATTGAGGCAGGCAAAGCTCTTTTCAAGAGAAAGCGTTAGTAAAATAACCCAACTGATGGCTTTTGAGGCGCGTTGACCATCACCAATTAGTTGATAACTTTAAGAGAAACAGCGAAGTTCAGGATAGCAAGAGATGGCTGTCTACAGGAGCTTCTCTGTTGGGGAAAGGAAATGGATAACAAGTGACAGTGCAACACAATAGTTTTGATGCGGTTTTCCTCTTTTTTATCGGTTGCGGAATTTTACGCGTTTAGAGGTTTTTGTGTTAAAATTATATTGGATCATATTTATCTTGGATTAAGACTACAATTATGTTGAATGAATTTGCTATACTTTGGCTGATTTTCTTGGAAAGGATTGTTGGGAAAGGAAATTTATTTGTAAAGAACAGTGAAGTATGAAGAACAGGAGGACTCGTTGCCTTTTATACTTGACGAGAAACACATATAGTGAAGAACAACAAGCAACATGATAGAAGAAAAAGGAACGTTTTAGAATTCCATTAAACACATAACGAAGGTAAACAACAAAAGACCTTGAATTCATTCCATCGCGTTCCTCATTACCTGACGCCCACATTCCTATTGACAAGTCTTTTACCAAAATCCCAACATGAAATCCCAACTTGACAATCCTCATCAATTTCTCAACCACAACATTTCTTATTCCAGCACTCCCCTCGAGCATTGAACTCGACAATCAAGTTCACTCCCCTCAAGCATTGAACTTGACAATCAAATTGTCAAGTTATACGGGCATTATGGTTGGAGGGTTATGCCATTTATTTATAGAGTCAACGATTTTAACATAAATAGTATCATCTTCATGAATTAAACTATCTTTCTCGACAAATGCTTTTATTGAGGTCAGTATCATCTTGTCCATACCTTCTTTTATAGACGTACAATGCCGCAGAGAGGGTTTGAACCCCTACTGAAGCAATAACTCAAACAGGATTGAGAAGGTGATCATGCCGCAGAGGACAGGAATTGAACAGTAGAGGGCTTAAACCTCTTCCTGCTCTAATAAGAGTGGTTAAGTAGTCGTCATGATGGGAAGGGAGGAGTAGGATGAGAATGCTGGTCATAAAACAATTAATAGAAAGTTCACTAATTAAATTGGGACCACTGGTCCCAAATCAATTAATGAAAAAATCACTAATTAAATTGGGACCAGTGGTCCCAAATCAATTAATGAAAAACTCACTAAATAAATTGTTACCACCCGTCCCAAAACAATTAATAAATAAATCACCAATTAAATGCGACAACAGCAGACGACTAACCCATAAAGAGCTGGGGTGAAGTGTAGAAAAAGCAAGTGAGAGGAATTGAACCCCTCAAAAAGCATGATAGTTTGTTGTGTAAAGTAAAGGACACGTTGGAAACTACCCACTAAAATGCTGCAAGGGTGTGAAGAAGTCCAGCGGAAACAGTGAAGAGCATAAATAGTTAAAGGGATCAGGGAAGAAAAGTGTTAAGGGTACATGGGGGTCCCCACAGGGTTATCGATTTTTTTGTGTGACTTGACTTAATATGAAATGTAGCCCTTGTTGCGACGATCTCGAAACCGTTTTAACCCTCAATCAAATTGTCAAAAGTGAGCGACGTACAAGCGTCGGAAGTTTCAAATTTTTATAAGTAATAATTAGTAGACTTGTCGCTGTCCTGCGGCAAGATCTAATGGTCAGATCTTGCTCAAACTTTGCAGAGATGTCAGCAACAGTGTTAAATATATATTGTATGACTCAAATGGGTAGCATGGAATTTATGTTTACTATATGTTTGGCAGATTTTCCGTTAAAATCGGGACATTTCTAACTTTAAGTCTGTATAACGTGAAAACAAATGGTCAGAATTTGCTGATACTTTGCACAAGCATAGATATCAATACCAGGAACGATATGCATCACTCAGAATAGGGTGGTACAAAGTGACTCTATTAAGATCCACCCTCCCCGCGTGCTAGAGTACTTAGTAAACGGGATGGTATACATATATGCGGGAATGTTGAGGTGATTTTGAGTGAGAATGAATGGTCAGAACTTTGTGATACTTTGTACATATATAGATAGTGAATCACGTAACAGTATGCAAGTCTCAGTGTGGGGTGATACAAGTAGACTGTATTAAGGTACTCACTTCCCGAGTGCAAGTGACTTAGTAAACGGAAACCTATTGGGCATATTGAGTTAGATTGGGTGGTCAGATGTTTGTGAAACTCAGCAAACGTATAGATTTTGATATCGGGAAGAAAGCACTGGTATCAGATTGGGGTGATACAAAGTGTGGGTATTATGTATCTCCCTTTTGGAATGAAAGTGCTCTCTGTAAACGAGTTCAATATTGAACAGATCAAGTCCAGACAAAAGAAAAAATTGATTTTATAAAGTTTATTAATTTTATACGGGCATTATGGTTGGAGGGTTATGCCATTTATCTATAGAGTGAACGATTTTAACATAAATATTATCATCTTCATGCATTAAACTATCTTTCTCTATAAATGCTTTTATTGAGGTCACTAACATCTCACCAACACCTTAGGGTTAGGGTACATGGGGGTCCCCACAGGGTTATCGATTTTTTGTGTGACTTGACTTAATATGAAATGTAGCCCTTGTTGCGACGATCTCGAAACCGTTTTAACCCTCAATCAAATTGTCAAAATTGAGCGACGTACAAGCGTCGGAAGTTTCAAATTTTTAAAAGTAATAATTAGTAGACTTGTCGCTGTCCTGCGGCAAGATCTAATGGTCAGATCTTGCTCAAATTTTGCAGAGATGTCAGCAACAGTGTTAAATATATATTGTATGACTCAAATGGGTAGCATGGAATTTATGTTTACTATATGTTTGGCAGATTTTCCGTTAAAATCGGGACATTTCTAACTTTAAGTCTGTATAGGGTCAGGGTACATGGGGGTCCCCACAGGGTTATCGATTTTTTTGTGTGACTTGACTTAATATGAAATGTAGCCCTTTGCGACGATCTCGAAACCGGTTTAACCCTCAATCAAATTGTCAAAATTGAGCGACGTACAAGCGTCGGAAGTTTCAAATTTTCTTAAGTAATAATTAGTAGACTTGTCGCTGTCCTGCGGCAAGATCTAATGGTCAGATCTTGCTCAAATTTTGCAGAGATGTCAGAAACAGTGTCAAATTATATTGTATGACTCAAATAGGTAGCATGGAATTTATGTTTACTATATGATTGGCGGATTTTCCGAAAAATCGGGACATTTCTAACTTAAGTCTGTATAACATGAAACAAATGGTCAGATTTGCTGATACTTTGGACAAGCATAGATATCATACAGAACGATATGACCACTCAGATAGGGTGGTACAAAGTGACTCTATTAAGGTCCACCTCCCGGTGCCAGAGTACTTAGGAATCGGGATGGTATACATAATGCGGGAATGTTGAGGTGATTTGAGTGAGAATGAATGGTCAGAACTTTGTGATACTTTGCACACATATAGATATTGGATTCACTAACATATGCAAGTCTCAGATTGGGGTGATACAAGTAGACTGTATTAAGGTATCACTTCCCGAGTGCATGTACTTAGTAACGGAAACTATTGGGAAATTGAGTTAGATTGGGTATCAGATGTTTGTGAAACTCAGCAAACGTATAGATTTCGATATTGAGAAGATACACTGGTATCAGATTGGTGTGGTACAAAGTGTGGGTATTATGTATCTCCCTTATGGAGTGAAGTGTTCTCTGTAACGGGTTTAATATTGAACAGATAAGTCAAGACAAAAGATAGAATAGATTTATAAAGTTTATTAATTTTAAAAGTTATGACATAAGTTGTGCTGACTATTTGTGTCCAAACCGTCCCCTGAAACCTCTAATGCGGGTACCTGGTTTGGTTGTAGTTGCATCACCTTCACAAAAGATCAAAGGATGGGCCTGCAATATCACTCAAGTGGTCTGAATCAGAATCGTCAATAAGCACTATCTGGGTAGCAGGATGGCTATGACCACAAACTCTTTCCCAAATGTTTTCATGGGGGCCAACAACACACTCAAGTGGAATCGGAATCATGACATTGCACATCCATATCTACATCGTCACTGTCATCCACCACATAGATGGTAGAATCATGGATGGTTGCCCTGGGTGGAGAATGAGATCGTTGTGGAGGTAATGGATGATGAACTGAATTGGTTGGACTAGATTGGGGTGGATGGTGATTAAGGTGATGGGGAGATGGTGGTGGTTGAAGTTGATGTGATCTGCGAGGCATGGGTGGAGGTGAAGGTGAATGTTCTTGAGGTGAAGGTGAAAGTGAAGGTGAATGTCCTTGAAGTGGCTGACGCAAAGATGCAAAGGCAGTGTCTTCTAAGAGCTCATCCACAATCCTCTTGAGGGCATAGTTGGGCCTTGCGCATGTTGACCTGTTTGCACACCTAAATCTCAACTGCCTTTCAGCTGTTCAAAAAGAAGGATTAATACAGATGAAAAAATAGAAAATGGAGAGAATGGCAGGAGATCTTACATCCAACACTATGAAGCTTTCCACCACAATCCCTGCATCTGAAACGCGACTTGTATCTTAGTACTAGTGTCTTTACTGCATCCAACTCCAAGTCCTTAGCCTGCCTGCAAATATCTCCATCTTCCCCAGCAGGGAACTCCTGATCCATTGGAATGACATCTCCAGGAAGAAACTCTGTGGAGCCAAAGTGCCTCTCAGTGAATTGCTGAAATCGTCTCCTGGTACTCAGAGTGTCATTGTCATTCCACCCAAAATTGTTAATGAGAGCCTTCAACATTTGCTGCTTTCGTTCTGATGGTTCTTCATGGTTTCTTCCATTGAAAAGCTGCTGCGCTGTAGAGCTCTGCAAGGCCATGGTGATATCTTGAATGTATGCATCAGTCGGGATATGATGAAACTCAAAGCCAAGAAAAGACAAATCTTGCATGGACCAGATCCTGATCCTATTGGCACCAGCAACACAATCACTCAGGCTGCCCCCACCGTACCGTATCTCTACCCTGATGCCAGAAATCTTGTCCTGGTTGCCACGAAGGTAGGAGGTGATGTTGAATAAGGCTGTCTCTACCCTCTTGAGGGCTCTGTTGTTTGCTGCTCTCTTCACAGATATCTGCCTGTTGTAGGCCTTCAGCGAGTGTGTAAGATGTGAATACACCTTGAACTTGAAGCCATGGATTCTTGCAGAGACCCAACCAAACCCTTGGCCAAGTTGACGAAGCATAGGAAATGCACTGACTGGCAGTACGCTAGGTACCCCTTCAGCTTCAGGCAAAGTCCAAGAAACCAAAGTGACATGACCAGGTCGACCAGGGAGGAACTTGCCAAAGTCAAAGGAATCAGCATCACCATTCTGGCCAAAGGCTGGGAAGTCAACAAAATTGCTGAGGCGCGCCTGAAAAAATTATTTTAGTCAGAGCATTAAAGTATAAAATAGAATAAAGTACAGAATAAGAATCTACCTTCATTCCATACTGAACAAATCTCACAGTAGTAATATCCATGTGGTCCAACGCATGAAGAAGATCTCCAATTGCCATCAGCTGTCCACCTCTGATGAAAATGGTGTTGGTTCTGTTGCCAGCCTCCGCCATTTCAGCCGTGATAACTTAGGGTCAGGGTACATGGGGGTCCCCACAGGGTTATCGAATTTTAGGGTACATGGGGGTCCCACAGGGTTATCGATTTTTTTGTGTGACTTGACTTAATATGAAATGTAGCCCTTGTTGCGACGATCTCGAAACCGGTTTAACCCTCAATCAAATTGTCAAAATTGAGCGACGTAGAAGCGTCGGAAGTTTCAAATTTTCTTAAGTATTAAGGGTTAGGGTACATGGGGGTCCCCACAGGGTTATCGATTTTATTGTGTGACTTGACTTAATATGAAATGTAGCCCTTGGTTAGGGGTACATGGGGGTCCCCACAGGGTTATCGATTTTTTTGTGTGACTTGACTTAATATGAAATGTAGCCCTTGTTGCGACGATCTCGAAACCGTTTTAACCCTCAATCAAATTGTCAAAATTGAGCGACGTACAAGCGTCGGAAGTTTCAAATTTTTAAAAGTAATAATTAGTAGACTTGTCGCTGTCCTGCGGCAAGATCTAATGGTCAGATCTTGCTCAAATTTTGCAGAGATGTCAGCAACAGTGTTAAATATATATTGTATGACTCAAATGGGTAGCATGGAATTTATGTTTACTATATGTTTGGCAGATTTTCCGTTAAAATCGGGAAATTTCTAACTTTAAGTCTGTATAGGGTCAGGGTACATGGGGGTCCCCACAGGGTTATCGATTTTTTGTGTGACTTGACTAATATGAAATGTAGCCCTTCTTGCAACGATCTCGAAACCGGTTTAACCCTCAATCAAATTGTCAAAATTGAACGACGTACAAGCGTCAGAAATTTCAAATTTTCTTAAGTAATAATTAGTATACTTGTCGCCGTCCTGCGGCAAGATCTAATGGTCAGATCTTGCTCAAATTTTGCAGAGATGTCAGAAACACTGTCAAATGTATATTCCATGACTCAAATAGGTAGCATGGAATTTATGTTTACTATATGATTGGCGGATTTTCCGTTAAAAACGGGACATTTCTAACTTTAAGGCCGTATAACGTGAAAACAAATGGTCAGAATTTGCTGATACTTTGCACAAGCATAGATATCAATACCAGGAACGATATGCACTACTCATAATAGGGTTTAGGGTTAGGGTAAGGGTTACACTTAGGACTGCGAACTTTTGCACTTATAAAGCATGCCTGGGTTAAAGGTGCATCGGATAGAGCATCGAAAATACTACTAGAAAAACGTTTGGGCCGCCCCTGGGTTACGTGTTTTGAGGGAGCTAATTAGCCTTAAAATTAGGTTAGGGTTAGCACCGAGCTGGTTAGTCTGATTAATTTTTTTTTTGAAAAATTTATTGACTTCGAAATTTTTTGAATTTAACTTTGAAGTTTCGAATTTAACTTTGACAATTTTAAAAACAAAATTTATTTATTCTGAATCAAAAAACAAGTTATACGAAATGTCAAAATGTTCAAAAAGATTGAGGTCATCGTTGCAGTCAAAAAGTCCGTCGAGATCAAACTCCATGATAGGGGATGGTATGTTTGTAACAGATGTAGGGGCAGTATCGAGTAGTGGAATGTCAATGTCCATATTGATCAGTTGCTCATCGACCAGTTGGGGATTATTGGTCACTTGCTCCGTAAGAAGTCGGGGATTAATGAGTAGGGGATCGGTGCCGTCTTGGTGTTCATCAATATCAGCTACATCAGATTGAACATTGTTAGTTTGATACTCATGAACGAGTAGAGGATCGGTGCCGTCTTCGAGTTCAGCTACATCAGATTGAACATTGTTAGGTTGATACATAATTGGTTCTGCCAGTGTATCCATACCTGAGTAAAAAATTGTATCCACCGCCAACATATCCGCACACGAGTTAAAGGTTGTATCTGCCGCCAAAGTATCCATACCCAACTCAAAACTAGTATCCACTGCCAACGTATCCATACCCAACTCAGAACTTGTATCCACCGCCAACGTATCCATACCCAACTCAAAACTCTCATCCACTGCCAACGCATCCATACCCGAGTCATCCATACCCAACTCAAAACTCTCATCCACTGCCAACGCATCCATACCCGAGTCAAAGGTTGAATCCGCCGCCAACATACCCATACCCGAGTCAAATGGTGTACCTGCCTCCACAGAGAACTGAGTGATGAAGGATGTATGGGCTTCACGGTTGGGAGCAGCAGGTTGTTCGTGAGGTGGATAAACCCTTTTGGGAGTAGCTGACATCGTTGCTGACGTTGTAAAAATAGATTGCGCATATAATTGTCTCGCACAGTATCCGGAATTCCCACTAGTTTCAAAAAGCTGTGTCGGAGGAGCGGTTCTAACAATGCTTTAGATGTTATCTAATGGTTTTAGATTTACCTTCGTCACTACTCTCATCAACAAATTCAACACATGCTTCACTACTCTCTTCAACACATTCATCAATACCTACCGAACAGATCGAGTTCGGTAGTTGCACAAAGGATTCAGCTCAATGTCCTTGAAAAATTTAGATGTTACAAAAAAAAATTTACCTACCGAACAGATCGAGTTCGGTAGTTGCACAAAGCTATTATTAACAACCAGATTGGATTCAGCCTCAATGTCCTTAAAAATTTAGTAATGTGGGAAAGGAAAAATTTACCTACCGAACAGATCCAGTTCGGTAGTTGCACAAAGTTATCATCAACCACAATTTCAGCCTCACTGTCATTAAAAGCGCTCCTGCTGTAAGAAGCTTGATGTGACGGTGGACTAGTATTTTTGCTAGCTCCATTTACGAGGCTGAAAGAAATGGTGTAGGAGCATGAAGTCGGGTGGCAGCTGAATACGTCTCATTAGGGATTCGCGGAAGAAATGTGTCCTCAAGATTTTGGGATATAATTTTGCGAATGACAGATATCAAAGGTGCGAGAAGGTCATTGAAAACTTCTTCATTTCTGTAGGTCTTCTTGCATTGGCCGCATTTTAACCGTATTCGTAGTGTTGGTTTTGTTTCACCTATAGACGGTTCAAATCAATTCTTAAGTAAATACATACTGATATCTTGGAAGTTTGAAGCCCTTTTGCAGTGCGTACAAAGGATTCCCGTGCGGCTGAGAAGATTTTTGAATATCATCATCGCATTCTTGTCGGATGACTCAATGCGATTGATTAAACGCAAATAAGGAGTAGCACGTCTAAAAGTTGGTTAAACGTTCCGCAGAACTTGATATTAAATAAAGAAAATTTTTACTACCGAACAACATGAGTTCGGTAGTTAAATTTTTATGAAATCTAATAACTACCTTATGCTAGAACCATCCCTTGATGATAATCCATGACCAACACGTATCGCAGAATTGGAAAAACCTATTCCTGGCGACGGCTCGATGTCAATAATAGGCCTTGAAATGCTGTAGTCTCTGATGCGGATGTTGTTCCGAGTTACTTTCCAGTACGTATCTGGACCCGGACCGGGATTGGCATCGCTCTCAGCATCACTCTCGGCATATCTCTCTCCTTGTGATGGGTTAACGTGTACAAGTGACACATTATGAGGGATGTACGTGTTCGGAAAACACGCGCTGACTCCGCGCTGAGAGGGTTGAAAAGATGATCGATTGCAGGCAAACCATGACGTTCCCGTCCTTGATCCTTGGATATTAAGGCCAAAAAGGGTCGAAGTGCACAGTCTACGACATTGTCAATGTGTAACTTGATTTGCAGCCAGCGCATCGCCATCGTAGTCGACGATTCTTGGGTTCATCTGTTTAGTCAGTTGTTAAATTTAACATGAGAGATGGTCTTACGGTTGGTGGTAAGCTTTGATTGGCAAGTATGACATTTCAATCGTGACCTCAAGATTTCTGCCATTTGTTTTCGTGCGTTGCTGTCACCAATCTCTACCTCTTTAGCCAGGCGGCCCCAATTTGTGTCTGGGTACACACCAAGTCCGCCATCGCCGATAGAAAATTGAAATCCACCGAAATATCTGGCAAAGAAGCTTTTGAAGGGCATTGAATGTGTTCGTGAATAGTCCTTGTTGATACCCACAAGGTTCAGCAAAGATCGTAAACCAACTGTTGGTTTTCACGTGGTTTCGCTCCATTGTCACCTATTAAAAGGGTTATAAAGTTATGATATTTGAAGCAAACCTTGAAAGAGTCTGTTTTTTCCTGCATTGTGAAGTGCCGCATCAAACTGTTGAAAATACAGTGCAGTCGGAACACTTTTGATTGTAATGCCCAGATGGCGAAGCTGATTGGATGACCAGATAGGCAGTTCCAGCACTTGGCTCATCAAATTGCTTAGTGAGGAAACCTTGAGTCGAGCTTCAATTCGATAATGTGAAAGCTGGAGAGGTGAGGCTTTCATAACCTTCATCATGCCTAAAAATACTCCCGAGTACCCACGCAAAGATTTGATGCTTTTTGGGGCACTGTATCCAAGACTCGAATTGTAGGCTTTCACAGAGTGCGTCAAATGAGGGTACACCTTAAATGAGGTGTTGCGAAATTTAGCCTGCACCCATCCCGCCCCATCCCCCACAGGACCCAGTACAGGAAAGATTTTGACACCCTGTAGTTGCCCGACATGGCTCTGAATGTTGTCGGAAACAGGTGCCCAGTTGATAAGAGCGATTGACTCCGTTTGAACAAACTTGCCGACATCAACATATGTTTCTATGTCGGGTCCGTCATTTTCACCGTTATCTTCACTTGAGGGCAATGCCAGACGAAAAGGAAAGTTGCGAAAGTTCTTCAGTTTCGATTTTTGCCCAAATTGCACCAAACGAATCTTGCTGATTCCGAGGGCCTTAATGGCGGTGCACAGATCCGGTAGTGCCATGAATTGCGTGCCAGTTATAAAGGACGTATTAAAGCGCGATCGCTGCGTTGTTTCGACGTAAGATGGTGATGTACAAACAGATATGAAGAATAACTGGTGTAATTTGGCTGCCAATGCGATCTTCAGTTCCGCGCAATCGTACAGATGACTTTTGATTTTTAAAATAAAGGGAAAGGATGTAACGACAAGGGCGTCAGGGGCAAAACCAGTGTCGTTATGCTTTGGCCAGGTTTTGCAAAGGCCGACGCAGTCATCAGGGAACAGAGACGAGATTGTGTCGCATGAAAGCGTAATTGCAAGGAAATCAATATCAAACTGCGAGAGAACACCTTCGCTCAAATCATCATCGTCAGATTCACCATCAGGAATCACATATTGCTCGCTTGCTGAAGGGCTTGAGCCGTTTTCAACCCCGGATGTATATGGATGACATGATGGATGCATGCTTCAAAAATGTGTAACTACCGAACAATCTGTTCGGTAGTAAAAACAAACAAAAAGGTGCCTAAATTTGTCACATCTGTCAGAGTGGGAACGTCGGTGTAAGTGAGGAGAGGAATAAAATAGTAGTGAAAATCTTGGATTGAACAAGAAGATCACCTGGCCGTATTTATAGGCAACAGTGTGCTGTTTGTGCTTAAACAGGAAGTCTCGTTGAAAGGGGAACTGTGTAAGTTCTTTCCTTCTAAGGTTATTTTATCTCCTTCGCGTTGAAGGGAATATCACCCTTTAAGTGACAAATTAATTTACGGTCAAAATAATGTTTGTGTAACCAGAAATTTCTGATTTTTGCTAAGTTCTTTTAACTATGAATTTCATGCAGATAATATGATTTCCTCACTTACATCAACATACCCTTGCAAAACTACAACCCTTAGTTCGGTGGATATCACCGAGGTTGATGATTATTTTGCAACGGTAGTTGGTGTAAGTTGGGCCCAAATCATAATATGTGATGTAGTTAAGTAGCATAGATGATTAGCGTGTCTTTAGAAAACTTACGCCAAATGGCGTGAAAATTTTCATCTAACCAAATCAATAAACATTTAAACATGACGACTAAAGTAAAGCAGTTTATTAAATTGGTTGCGTATGAACAGGATTTAACACTCCCCCGCAATTTAAGAAAACTGCGGCTCTATTAAAGTTCGGCTTGTCGGAACAAACCCATGCTTTTACAATGTCTAGCGTGTGTTGACGCGTTGAGCGGCTTTGTGAAAAGATCCGCGATCATGTTTTCTGACCAACAGTACCAGAGTTCAATTCGCTTTTCGTCGATTTGCTGGTTAATGTAGCGGTGTTTAACGTTGATGTGTTTAACACGGTGGTGATGAAGCGGGTTTTTCGCGATGTCTATGGTAGAATCGTTATCTTGATAAATCACTGACACACCGGGATGTGTCAGACGAGATTCTGTCATCAAGTTTTGATACCAAATCATTTCGCGTGTAGCTTCGTTTAAAGCGATAAGTTCAGCTTCACTCGAGGATTGAGCTACAACTGTTTGCTTTTTGGATTGCCAGGAGATGGCGGCTCCACCGAATAAAACAACGTAACCCGGTACGTGATCTGAAGTCATCTTCGCAGGCATGACTTGCGTCTGCATAACAGATGGGAACTTCAGTGAGACTTGTGATAACGTGTTCGCCGTTTTGCAATCGTGAGATTGTCTTTGTATGAGCTTTTGTGTAGAAAAGACCCATGTCATAAGTACCGATGAGATAGCGTAAAACTCGTATAACCGCAGCGAAGTCGTGTTCATTGGGTTTGGCCTGATATTGGCCGAGTTTGCTTATTACGAACGCAAGATCAGGTCGCGTTTTCTGTGCAAGATACGCGATACGTTGTAATAGTGATCGATACTGTGTTTGGCCATCTGGTGTGAGTGGCTTAGCATCTGGATCATGTTTCCAGTTGACAGCCATAGGGGTTGGCTTAGCCGTAACACCAGTTTCCCATAAGCCGCATGATTCTAATAAATGCCGAGTGTAGAACTGTTGGCAAATAAAAGTACCGTTATCTTTACGAATGACTTGGATTTTGGTTATCCAATCCACCGCGCCTGAGGAACCAACTTTAAACTTTTCATCGGCGCGTGCAATGAATTGTTTGATAGCTGATTCGCGTTCAGCGAGTATAATGATGTCATCGACATATTGAATAGTATGGACTAAACAATCGAATTCCTCAAAATACTTCAGGAAATGGCAGACATCAGCACGATTGATAGTAAAACCGTTTTCTGAATACCATTGTTTAAGAGTATTGTACCACTCTCTTCCTGATTGATGTAAACCGTAAAGAGCTTGAATAAGCTTGCAGACATAAGGAGTTCCGTCTTCTGTGAATCGCTCGAAACCATGAGGCATAATTAAGTAATTAAGCTCGTGTAAGGTTCCGTTGAGGTATGCACCTGTGATATCTATCTGATAGATAAACAGATTGAGTAAAACCCCAAGTGCTAAGAAGAAACGGATAGTCTTTGAGTTTGCTACTGGGGAGTAGACTTCAGTGTATTCCACGTTTGGAATTTGGCTAAACCCCGAGCGACCCATCGGGCTTTGAAACGGATCAAGTAGCCTTCTTGGTCGAACTTGTGATCAAAGACCCAACGACCATCGATAAGATGTGCGTTGTCGGGTAAGACCACTTCTTCCCATGTTCCTCTGTCTTTGAGCTCATTGTACTCTCGAAGCATTGCGGCATACCAGTATTTGGCTTCATCAGGCCGAGACATAGCTTCTTCCACGGTAAGTGGGAGAGGTTTGATAGCTGACATTGGAATCCGTTCAGGTGGAACGGAGCTTGGAGCTGGAGTCGGGAAGACTATGTGTGCCGCGGAGGATTGACGCACTCTATGTGCTTCTTCATTCTCAAAAGTGATCTGGAGTATTTTGGACCATTCTGGCGCAGGCGCCATAGATCGAGTCCGCGTGTATACTCCATCATTACTTTCGGAATCAGATGACGGTTCTGGACTCTCTGGGGGTTCAATCCCTTCGTTGAGTTCATCATCAATATGCTCCTCTGTCTGATGAGAGTCTGCATCTTCGTTATTAACGGAAAGAGGACTGAAGGAAGGTCCCGCGATGCTGTCTGAACTTGGTTCAGGTGACGGTTGATGTTCGCTAGCTGACGGTATGATTAACGTAACTGGATCAAAGGTGATCGTGTATTCAGTTTCGTCGTCATCATCTACTTCCGTTAGTGGAATGGAAGTGTCTAGCATTGTATCCTCATCAGGTGATTCCCGAGATGGTGTTCTTTCTCTTTCTGCGTCTGGTGCATGTAGAGATTTCAGAGGATACGTGAACAATGCTTGTTCAGGGTTTTCTGGCTAGGTTGATAACCAAGAAACACGTCTTTATGAAAGTAGACGTGATAATAATTCTGGACGCGTCGGGTCCGGTAATTATAGACAGTTACAATTTTCATTGATTGTCCTTCATACCCCAGAAATAATCCTAACTCTGTTTTAGCATTTGTTCTTAACGCGCGGCGCTGTTCCTTAAACAAGTATATGCTAACAAGAGTGCCGAAGGCATGGATTTTTGATAAATCTGGTTGACGATTGAGAAATCGTCGGTATGGAATATCCTTAATGGTTGAATGCCATAGGACGTTCTTCGTTAATGCACCGATACTTAGTGCATACGAGTATAATACATAGGCAGCTTTGCCTGTGTCAGCATACATGAGGCAATGATTTTCAAACTTCTAATTGATCGTTCAGCTAACCCGTTAAATTCTTTCGAATAGGGTGGTGATGGAACAACAGATATAGTGGAAGTTTGTTAGAGCAGAAATCACGAAGAGTATTCGTGAGGATTTCACCAGAATCGGTTCGGAGTTCAGCGACGTGTTCTCCTGATTCATTCTCTAATTGACAGATCATCGAAATTGTGAGCGGAGACGATTGCGACTTATCCTTCACAAAGCGGATGTTTATGAAGCGCGTGTATTCGTCAACGAAAGGTATCCAGTAATGTTCACGTTGTATGCTTTGACACGGTAGAGGTACTGTATCAGCGTGAAGTCGGAAAAGTTTCCGTGGTGCTGGATGCGTCGTCGCGTATATTGGACGCTGGACGGCTTTGTTTTGAGCGCAGATTAAACAGTTTTCAATAATTGAGGAGTTAATGAAATCAATGGTTTGTGCGTCAAAATGCAGTTTATTTAACTGTGCATCTACATGAGTCATCGTTCGAATGATAATTCGGGGATGAACGTGTCCAAATCGTTTGTGCAGTAAAACGATCTCCTTTATGAACGCGTCTGTTCTTCTTTCTAGAAGTCCAGCTGTAGAAGTACGATTAGTGTGAGCGACTATAATCGGTTTGACTAAACTTACATCAAAGTCAATAAGTTCAGCGTCACTTGCGTCGGTACTGACTGCGTTCCCAAAGGGACTCCAGTACTGTGACCTTCCGCGTCTGTAGTGTTGCAACACTCAATCCAGGTTTCGAGATCGAAGTCCTGGTCAGACGAAGGGTGAATGGGCTGAGAAGCGTCCATGACGGTTGAAGATGCTCGGTGGGCTTCAACCGTTGTATCCATCGGAGCCGGAGCCGTGGAGTATGATGAGAGTAGGTGATAAAGGTCACCAACACGGCGGCCGATATTGATACTCCTGCCTTCTCTGTTAAGATATAAGTATACCTCGTCGGCGGAGAAGACGATAAGATCCTGGGATCCCTCAATCATCCCAAGGACAGAGCAGAGTGGTTCTGCAAGGTCAGGAACAAAGAGAACGTTTTTGATGACGCGTTGATGATCACCAAACGTGTAGACAATATCCCCATACCCGCGGACAGGTACGGTTCTATCATCTGCAAGGTAGACCTTGCCTTCACTGTCTGCGGGAAGATAGTGGAGTCGTTCAAAGAGGTTCTCATCCGGTGTCATCCAAGTGGATGCACCTGAGTCAATGAGAGATCCGACTTTGACGTTAAGAGCCTTATGAGCCTTAAGTTCAGCAACGATCTGATCGTTTACCTCACTTGGAATGGTCTCAATAGACTGTTGATGCCGAACGCGATTGCCTTTGAAGTGCCGTTTGACGATTGCCGTGATGTCATCATTGCTGAGAGGAATCTCAACGTGATTGGCTTTTGTCTTGGCCTTGGTGGCTGTCGGTTTGGTTGTATTGTTGTCGTCCACCTCCATTGCGTCAGATCTTGTCTTTGCTTGCTTGGCGTCGGCATGATTGACTTGAGAACAGGGCAGTCCTCAGCCTTATGCTCCTTCTTGCAGATGCCACAATGAGACTTTGGCGTTAGGTTAGGGTTAGGGTTAGGGTTAGGGTTAGGGTTAGGGGTTAGGGTTACACTTAGGACTGCGAACTTTTGCACTTATAAAGCATGCCTGGGTTAAAGGTGCATCGGATAGAGCATCGAAAATACTACTAGAAAAACGTTTGGGCCGCCCCTGGGTTACGTGTTTTGAGGGAGCTAAAATTAGCCTTAAAATTAGGTTAGGGTTAGCACCGAGCTGGTTAGTCTGATTAATTTTTTTTTTGAAAAATTTATTGACTTAGAAATTTTTGAATTTAACTTTGAAGTTTCGAATTTAACTTTGACAATTTTAAAAAAAAATTTATTTATTCTGAATCAAAAAACAAGTTATACGAAATGTCAAAATGTTCAAAAAGATTGAGGTCATCGTTGCAGTCAAAAAGTCCGTCGAGATCAAACTCCATGATAGGGGATGGTATGTTTGTAACAGATGTAGGGGCAGTATCGAGTAGTGGAATGTCAATGTCCATATTGATCAGTTGCTCATCGACCAGTTGGGGATTATTGGTCACTTGCTCCGTAAGAAGTCGGGGATTAATGAGTAGGGGATCGGTGCCGTCTTGGTGTTCATCAATATCAGCTACATCAGATTGAACATTGTTAGTTTGATACTCATGAACGAGTAGAGGATCGGTGCCGTCTTCGAGTTCAGCTACATCAGATTGAACATTATTAGGTTGATACATAATTGGTTCTGCCAGTGTATCCATACCTGAGTAAAAAACTGTATCCACCGCCAACATATCCGCACACGAGTTAAAGGTTGTATCTGCCGCCAAAGTATCCATACCCAACTCAAAACTAGTATCCACTGCCAACGTATCCATACCCAACTCAGAACTTGTATCCACCGCCAACGTATCCATACCCAACTCAAAACTCTCATCCACTGCCAACGCATCCATACCCGAGTCATCCATACCCAACTCAAAACTCTCATCCACTGCCAACGCATCCATACCCGAGTCAAAGGTTGAATCCGCCGCCAACATACCCATACCCGAGTCAAATGGTGTACCTGCCTCCACAGAGAACTGAGTGATGAAGGATGTATGGGCTTCACGGTTGGGAGCAGCAGGTTGTTCGTGAGGTGGATAAACCCATTTTGGGAGTAGCTGACATCGTTGCTGACGTTGTAAAAATAGATTGCGCATATAATTGTCTCGCACAGTATCCGGAATTCCTACTAGTTTCAAAAAGCTGTGTCGGAGGAGCGGTTCTAACAATACTTTAGATGTTATCTAATGGTTTTAGATTTACCTTCGTCACTACTCTCATCAACAAATTCAACACATGCTTCACTACTCTCTTCAACACATTCATCAATATCTACCGAACAGATCGAGTTTGGTAGTTGCACAAAGGAATCAGGCTCAATGTCCTTGAAAATTTTAGATGTTACAAAAAAAAATTTACCTACCGAACAGATCGAGTTCGGTAGTTGCACAAAGCTATTATTAACAACCAGATTGGATTCAGCCTCAATGTCCTTAAAAATTTAAGTAGTGTGGGAAAGGAAAAATTTACCTACCGAACAGATCCAGTTCGGTAGTTGCACAAAGTTATCATCAACCACAATTTCAGCCTCACTGTTATTAAAAGCGCTCCTGCTGTAAGAAGCTTGATGTGACGGTGGACTAGTATTTTTGCTAGCTCCATTTACGAGGCTGAAAGAAATGGTTGTAGGAGCATGAAGTCGGGTGGCAGCTGAATACGTCTCATTAGGGATTCGCGGAAGAAATGTGTCCTCAAGATTTTGGGATATAATTTTGCGAATGACAGATATCAAAGGTGCGAGAAGGTCATTGAAAACTTCTTCATTTCTGTAGGTCTTCTTGCATTGGCCGCATTTTAACCGTATTCGTAGTGTTGGTTTAGTTTCACCTATAGACGGTTCAAATCAATTCTTAAGTAAATACATACTGATATCTTGGAAGTTTGAAGCCCTTTTGCAGTGCGTACAAAGGATTCCCGTGCGGCTGAGAAGATTTTTGAATATCATCATCGCATTCTTGTCGGATGACTCAATGCGATTGATTAAACGCAAATAAGGAGTAGCACGTCTAAAAGTTGGTTAAACGTTCCGCAGAACTTGATATTAAATAAAGAAAATTTTTACTACCGAACAACATGAGTTCGGTAGTTAAATTTTTATGAAATCTAATAACTACCTTATGCTAGAACCATCCCTTGATGATAATCCATGACCAACACGTATCGCAGAATTGGAAAAACCTATTCCTGGCGACGGCTCGATGTCAATAATAGGCCTTGAAATGCTGTAGTCTCTGATGCGGATGTTGTCCGAGTTACTTTCCAGTACGTATCTGGACCCGGACCGGGATTGGCATCGCTCTCAGCATCACTCTCGGCATATCTCTCTCCTTGTGATGGGTTAACGTGTACAAGTGACACATTATGAGGGATGTACTGTGTTCGGAAAACACGCGCTGACTCCGCGCTGAGAGGGTTGAAAAGATGATCGATTGCAGGCAAACCATGACGTTCCCGTCCTTGATCCTTGGATATTAAGGCCAAAAAGGGTCGAAGTGCACAGTCTACGACATTGTCAATTGTGTAACTTGATTTGCAGCCAGCGCATCGCCATCGTAGTCGACGATTCTTGGGTTCATCTGTTTAGTCAGTTGTTAAATTTAACATGAGAGATGGTCTTACGGTTGGTGGTAAGCTTTGATTGGCAAGTATGACATTTCAATCGTGACCTCAAGATTTCTGCCATTTGTTTTCGTGCGTTGCTGTCACCAATCTCTACCTCTTTAGCCAGGCGGCCCAATTTGTGTCTGGGTACACACCAAGTCCGCCATCGCCGATAGAAAATTGAAATCCACCGAAATATTGGCAAGAAGCTTTTGAAGGGCATTGAATGTGTTCGTGAATAGTCTTGTTGATACCCACAAGGTTCAGCAAAGATCGTAAACCAACTAGTTGGTTTCACGTGGTTTCGCTCCATTGTCACCTATTAAAAGGGTTATAAAGTTATGATATTTGAAGCAAACCTTGAAAGAGTCTATTTTTTCCTGCATTGTGAAGTGCCGCATCAAACTGTTGAAAATACAGTGCAGTCGAACACTTTTGATTGTAATGCCCAGATGGCGAAGCTGATTGGATGACCAGATAGGCAGTTCCAGCACTTGGCTCATCAAATTGCTTAGTGAGGAAACCTTGAGTCGAGCTTCAATTCGATAATGTGAAAGCTGGAGAGGTGGCTTTCATAACCTTCATCATGCCTAAAAATATTCCCGAGTACCCACGCAAAGATTTGATGCTTTTTGGGGCACTGTATCCAAGACTCGAATTGTAGGCTTCACAGAGTGCGTCAAATGAGGGTACACCTTAAATGAGGTGTTGCGAAATTTAGCCTGCACCCATCCCGCCCCATCCCCACAGGACCCATACAGGAAAGATTTTGACACCCTGTAGCTGCCCGACATGGCTTGAATGTTGTCGGAAACCGGTGCCCAGTTGATAAGAGCGATTGACTCCGTTTGAACAAACTTGCCGACATCAACATATGTTTCTATATCGGGTCCGTCATTTTCACCGTTATCTTCACTTGAGGGCAATGCCAGACGAAAAGGAAAGTTGCGAAAGTTCTTCAGTTTCGATTTTTGCCCAAATTGCACCAAACGAATCTTGCTGATTCCGAGGGCCTTAATGGCGGTGCACAGATCCGGTAGTGCCATGAATTGCGTGCCAGTTATAAAGGACGTATTAAAGCGCGATCGCTGCGTTGTTTCGACGTAAGATGGTGATGCACAAACAGATATGAAGAATAACTGATGCAATTTGGCTGCCAATGCGATCTTCAGTTCCGCGCAATCGTACAGATGACTTTTGATTTTTAAAATAAAGGGAAAGGATGTAACGACAAGGGCGTCAGGGGCAAAACCAGTGTCGTTATGCTTTGGCCAGGTTTTGCAAAGGCGACGCAGTCATCAGGGAACAGAGACGAGATTGTGTCGCATGAAGCGTAATTGCAAGGAAATCAATATCAAACTGCGAGAGAACACCTTCGCTCAAATCATCATCGTCAGATTCACCATCAGGAATCACATATTGCGCGCTTGCTGAAGGGCTTGAGCTGTTTTCAACCCCAGATGTATATGGATGACATGATGGATGCATGCTTCAAAAAATGTGTAACTACCGAACAGATTTTGTTTGATAGTAAAAACAAACATAAAAGGTGCCTAAATTTGTCACATCTGTCAGAGTGGGAACGTCGGTGTAAGTGAGGAGAGGAATAAAATAGTAGTGAAAATCTTGGATTGAACAAGAAGATCACCTGGCCGTATTTATAGGCAACAGTGTGCTGTTTGTGCTTAAACAGGAAGTCTCGTTGAAAGGGGGAACTGTGTAAGTTCTTTCCTTCTAAGGTTATTTTATCTCCTTCGCGTTGAAGGGAATATCACCCTTTAAGTGACAAATTAATTTACGGTCAAAATAATGTTTGTGTAACCAGAAATTTCTGATTTTTGCTAAGTTCTTTTAACTATGAATTTCATGCAGATAATATGATTTCCTCACTTACATCAACATACCCTTGCAAAACTACAACCCTTAGTTCGGTGGATATCACCGAGGTTGATGATTATTTTGCAACGGTTGTTGGTGTAAGTTGGGCCCAAATCATAATATGTGATGTAGTTAAGTAGCATAGATGATTAGCGTGTCTTTAGAAAACTTACGCCAAATGGCGTGAAAATTTTCATCTAACCAAATCAATAAACATTTAAACATGACGACTAAAGTAAAGCAGTTTATTAAATTGGTTGCGTATGAACAGGATTTAACACTCCCCCGCAATTTAAGAAAACTGCGGCTCTATTAAAGTTCGGCTTGTCGGAACAAACCCATGCTTTTACAATGTCTAGCGTGTGTTGACGCGTTGAGCGGCTTTGTGAAAAGATCCGCGATCATGTTTTCTGACCAACAGTACCAGAGTTCAATTCGCTTTTCGTCGATTTGCTGGTTAATGTAGCGGTGTTTAACGTTGATGTGTTTAACACGGTGGTGGTGAAGCGGGTTTTTCGCGATGTCTATGGTAGAATCGTTATCTTGATAAATCACGGACACACCGGGATGTGTCAGACGAGATTCTGTCATCAAGTTTTGATACCAAATCATTTCGCGTGTAGCTTCGTTTAAAGCGATAAGTTCAGCTTCACTCGAGGATTGAGCTACAACTGTTTGCTTTTTGGATTGCCAGGAGATGGCGGCTCCACCGAATAAAACAACGTAACCGGTACGTGATCTGAAGTCATCTTCGCAGGCATGACTTGCGTCTGCATAACAGATGGGACTTCAGTGAGACTTGTGATAACGTGTTCGCCGTTTTGCAATCGTGAGATTGTCTTTGTATGAGCTTTTGTGTAGAAAAGACCCATGTCATAAGTACCGATGAGATAGCGTAAAACTCGTATAACCGCAGCGAAGTCGTGTTCATTGGGTTTGGCCTGATATTGGCCGAGTTTGCTTATTACAAACGCAAGATCAGGTCGCGTTTTCTGTGCAAGATACGCGATACGTTGTAATAGTGATCGATACTGTGTTTGGCCATCTGGTGTGAGTGGCTTAGCATCTGGATCATGTTTCCAGTTGACAGCCATAGGGGTTGGCTTAGCCGTAACACCGGTTTCCCATAAGCCGCATGATTCTAATAAATGCCGAGTGTAGAACTGTTGGCAAATAAAAGTACCGTTATCTTTACGAATGACTTGGATTTTGGTTATCCAATCCACCGCGCCTGAGGAACCAACTTTAAACTTTTCATCGGCGCGTGCAATGAATTGTTTGATAGCTGATTCGCGTTCAGCGAGTATAATGATGTCATCGACATATTGAATAGTATGGACTAAACAATCGAATTCCTCAAAATACTTCAGGAAATGGCAGACATCAGCACGATTGATAGTAAAACCGTTTTCTGAATACCATTGTTTAAGAGTATTGTACCACTCTCTTCCTGATTGATGTAAACCGTAAAGAGCTTGAATAAGCTTGCAGACATAAGGAGTTCCGTCTTCTGTGAATCGCTCGAAACCATGAGGCATAATTAAGTAATTAAGCTCGTGTAAGGTTCCGTTGAGGTATGCACCTGTGATATCTATCTGATAGATAAACAGATTGAGTAAAACCCCAAGTGCTAAGAAGAAACGGATAGTCTTTGAGTTTGCTACTGGGGAGTAGACTTCAGTGTATTCCACGTTTGGAATTTGGCTAAAACCCCGAGCGACCCATCGGGCTTTGAAACGGATCAAGTAGCCTTCTTGGGTCGAACTTGTGATCAAAGACCCAACGACCATCGATAAGATGTGCGTTGTCGGGTAAGACCACTTCTTCCCATGTTCCTCTGTCTTTGAGCTCATTGTACTCTCGAAGCATTGCGGCATACCAGTATTTGGCTTCATCAGGCCGAGACATAGCTTCTTCCACGGTAAGTGGGAGAGGTTTGATAGCTGACATTGGAATCCGTTCAGGTGGAACGGAGCTTGGAGCTGGAGTCGGGAAGACTATGTGTGCCGCGGAGGATTGACGCACTCTATGTGCTTCTTCATTCTCAAAAGTGATCTGGAGTATTTTGGACCATTCTGGCGCAGGCGCCATAGATCGAGTCCGCGTGTATACTCCATCATTACTTTCGGAATTAGATGACGGTTCTGGACTCTCTGGGGGTTCAATCCCTTCGTTGAGTTCATCATCAATATGCTCCTCTGTCTGATGAGAGTCTGCATCTTCGTTATTAACGGAAAGAGGACTTAGGGTTAGGGTTAGGGTTAGGGTTAGGGTTAGGGTTAAGGTTAAGGTTAAGGCTAGGGTTAGGGTCAGGGTTAGGGTTAGGATTAGGGTTAGGGTTATAGGGTTAGGGTTAGGGTTAGGTCAGGGTTAGGGTTAGGGTTAGGGTTAAGGTTAGGGTTAGGGTTAGGTTTAGGGTTAGGGTTAGGGTTAGGGTTAGGGTTAGGGGTTTAGGGTTAGGGTTAGGGGGTTAGGGTTAGGTTAGGGTTAGGGTTAGGTTAGGGTTAGGGTT
>JAHLKC010000250.1:0-28820 GCA_025449115.1 Chytridium lagenaria
TTTCTATACTACCCGACTTTTATCACACGCTTACCATCTCGTTCTCTATTCTTGTTTGTTTCGTTCTTTCCGCTTTTATAGCCTATACCTTCACCGCTCATACCTTCTCATAACTCTATGCGCTCCAATATCCGATGACCTCCTTTGACCTTTTGCCCCCTTTTTATGTTCTGTCGCTATATATATAGATTCCATTAAATTTTGTTTTTTTTCACTCGTTATTCTTCATTACTTTTTTGATAGTTTGCTTGGAAATGCTAGATTTTGAGTGCGATGGAGGAGGGACTTCAGGAGAATAGTAATACGGTACAGATTTGATGGTTACCCTGCGGTGAGAATTAAAGTTTAGAAACCGAGACACTGGTTCATGTGTGACGTGAGGAGTACTATTTTTGGTAAAGAAAGACTCCAGAAAAAAAAAGGAATCTTGTCAAAGACGGCTCACTGTCACTGATCTCCGTCATTCCCGCCGTCATTCCCGCTGTCAAACCTTCGATTTGACACCGTTCGCAACTCAGTCATGTCACTGTCGTCGGGCCTGTCATCCATCTCGTCCCTCCCCATCCACCACCACCCTACATGTCTCGTTTCGCAAAGGATGTCCGTCAAGAACTCTCCTCCCGTCTCCGCATCTACCTCTCCGATTACACCGACCACTGGAACGACAAACGCGTCTGGGCAGCCAGCGTCTTCATGTTTTTCGCAACCATTGCTCCAGCCATCACGTTCGCCGCCTTTCTTTCCGATAAAACCAATGCCATGATCGGCGTTACAGAGGTTCTCCTTTCAACAGCTATGAATGGGGTGTTGTTTTCAGTGTTTGCAGGACAACCGCTTGTGATTGTTGGAGTTACAGGACCTATAGCATATTCACCGTCACTGTTTATGTGTTATGTGAACGTCTGGGGGTTCCCTTTCTGCCGTTCTTGAGTTGTACACATCTTGGGCAGCTGGGATGCATGTGATGCTGGCTGTCACCGGATCCTGTCGCCTCGTGCGGCATGTTACAAGATTCACAGGAGAGATCTTTGGGTTTCTGATTGCCTGCGTCTACATCTGGAGTGGGATCAAAGAGTTGACCAAACCTTTTTCATCGTCGTCCTTAGAGACTGGTCTCCTCAGTCTCCTATTCGGTCTGGCCACGTTTGCGGGTGCGCTGTATCTATCAACAGCAAGACGATGGTCCGTCTTTATAAAGGTCATACGCGGCCTTATCGCCGATTACGCTATCCCCTCTCTGTCATCGCCGCAACAGTCATCTCATCCACCATCCCCCGTCTCCGCGAAACCGCTCTGGAACGCCTCAAAGTTCCCTCTGCGTCTCCGTTTCTCACTCCTACAACAACCACGCGTTCCTGGTTCATAAACCTCTCCCTTCTCTCCACCTCCTCCATTTTCCTCGCCGCGGTCCCAGGCGCGATTCTCACCGTCCTGATCTTCTTTGATCACAATGTCTCTGCACTCCTCTCGCAACGACCAGAACACAATCTTAAAAAACCATTGACCTACAATTACGATTTTTTTATCGTTGGGCTTACCATGATACCGACAGCGCTTTTGGGACTTCCTGTTGCGCATGGCTTGATCCCTCAAGCCCCTCTCCATGTTCGTGCGCTCGCTAAAATCCGTCGAGTGCCATCCATTCATAACCCAAGCGTCACTGTAGAAGTATGGGACCGGGTTGCCGAACAACGTTGGAGCAACCTCGCCCAATCCGCGATGGTGTTTATCGTTCTCATCCCCCCTGTTCTCGGTCTTCTCGGTCAAATTCCACGTGCAGTCCTTGCCGGGTTGTTCTTGTACATGGGTGTAAGCAGTTTCTCGGGGAACCAATTTTTCGCAAGGATCATGTTGATATTCACAGATAAAACGTTTCGCGAGACCGTATTCCCGTTGATTCGAAGGGTTCTATGAGTGCATGTGTGAAGCTTACAATTGTTCAGATTGTGTTTTTGGCGGGGACACTTGCGGTAACGGAATCGGATGGACCTGTGGCGTTGACCTTTCCGATTTTCATTATTGCGTTGGTGCCTTTACGTATGTATGTGTTGCCGTGGGTTATTGGGAGGAAGGAGTTGGAGTTGTTGGATGCGGATGAGGATAGGGATGGGGTGGTAGAGGATAAGGGGTTGTGGCCGAGGCTGTAACTGCTGCCGGGGAGGTGGAGGGAGATGGGCTTGGTGGTGGGGAGGCGGATATGGGGATTATGACGGGGATGGGGGGTATGGAATTGGGGAGGGTTGCATCCCCGACCTTCCGCGCGATCTTTGAATGATGAGGAGGTGACGTTGGGGATGTTACAATAATGAAATCTCGTAGTTAAAAGTGTTTGTACTTAATTTATGTAATTATCTAATTAAAGTGCGACATAAGGCCGCAATGTTGTGAAAGCACTCAATTTTCCATTTACTTATCTTTAAACCATGCATCTTTATTGCTGTCAATAGTTACATAAAATAGAAGCGAAGAAAAGAATACGAAAAGAACTTTTGGCTCAAAAGGAGAACCTTAAAATGTAAGACTCAATCTTTACGCCGCACCCAACAGTTTGCACTAAAGCCCTCCACCAAACCGCCGCCACAACACCCACCACAAGAACCGAGACCATCCTCCACCCAAGAGTCCCACTCCCACTCTTCATTGCCGCCTCCCTGATCGCCTCCTCCCAAATCGCTCTATTGACATACTTGGGCTTCGGTTTCCGTTTTTGTTGGTCATCAGCTGCAACGACGCCACCAAAGAGGTCGATGCGGGGAGGAGGGAGACGGTGGGTAGGGTAGCCGCCGTTAGGCATGATGGGGAAGGGACAGGTGATGGCGCCAATGGATTCGGCGGCTTGGAGACCGGACGTGAGGCCATCCTCTGTATATAGAGAAAGATCATATTAGATTGTGTGCCGCGCAAACATTAGAGAGAGAATTACGAACCGTGGAATCCGTAGTTGGTCCAAGCGCCTGCAAACGTAACGCCCTTCTTATTTTGAATGGAGTTTAAGTTATCTTGCGCTGCAATCGTCTGCGCATAAATATTAGTTTTACGTATATGTAGTAGTTAAACCTCGGGCGAGTATAAAGGATGCGTGTAGTCCCATTCACCGAGTACGGTTTTTGGGTCAGGCTCAACGAGGGGATTCATAGTGACGAAAACCTGGCCGTAAACCTTAGGATTGATGTATGGTTGAAGCCGGTTCATCCAATACGTCAAACACATGGACTGAGATCGAGTTTCGTCCTCAATACGTGTCATATAATTCCAGCTAGACCATGCGAGGCGACGTTTGGGCATAAGCTAATACATCAAAGGAGTTAAATAGGAAAAACACACAATATGAGACGAACCTTGCGGTCGCGATGAAGAATAGCACGATTATTGACAAACTTGATGGATCCAAGGATCCGTTTCTCGTCTTCCGTGGCTTGGTCCCCAAGGATTTTGAGAGCCTGGTCGGAGTGGGTCGCAAAAATAACGTGGTCGTATTTTTCGACAACATTGTTGGCGTCAGTGACAATAAGCTGAACATCACCGCTAGAGCTAGTGACTCTCTTGACGGAGGTGACTGGGGTACTTAACCGAGCATCAGGGACCATAGATAAGACGCGTTCGACGTATTCTCGGCTGTTTTCAAATCATTAGAATTGTTAAAAATGCGATAAAGAGGAAGAATATGTGCTGACCTTCCGTTGTAAACGGTCCTCCACTTGGGACGGCCGCCAATTTGAAGCATAATATGATTCCTCATGAAACGGACAAGGGTCAGGAGGGGAAACTTGTCAAAGGCCATGTTGGCGGGTGTGGACCAGATAGCGGCAGTCATAGGAAGAACATAGTTCTCGTAAAAGAATCGAGAGTATCCAAACTTTTAAAGAATTCACCAAGAGTCATGCTGGCAAATGGGTGTACTTGAGAGATATTAGATATAAGAGTTAAACAGAAATGAAACAAAAAGTAATATACTTACCTTTCTTATCATCAGGTCCAGTCTCCCTCAACCGACCCTCTTCATCAAATTGAAGGCTATCCGCCTCCTCAGCGATAGTAGCAGCTTGACGATGGAATCGAATGATCTGGTAAATCATACTATACATGCCCAAAGTATCATCGTGACCATGACCAATGGAAGGATATTCTTGCTGCGCAAATACCGTGTTCAGGTTATCTCCGGACCATTCAAGGTCTCCGTCATTTCGGGAGACAGAGAAACTCATGTCAGAGCGTTGTAGTGGGACCTTAATCTCTTGAAGGAAGTTGAGAAGTTGGGGTCTACGGCGCGTATCAGCGGGTCGTTCGTGACGCAAGAGAGATAACATGGATACTTACAAGTGACAGGGTTGCAAACAATGAAGCCTGTGTCAACACCTGTTTTTTGTTCGGGGTCTTTGAGAGAGGGAACGTCGACTGTGTGGGTGTGCCCGCCAAAATAGTCCCTGCCTCGTAGATCGTGACGTTGAACTTTTCAGGTCTCTTGCGAGAAGCCATGCGGCGCCGAGGCCAGCGACGCCGGAGCCCTGCAATCATTAAGAGGTCAAAGGTTAACGTTCGTTGATGAGTCATTGGCGCTGCTTGGAACATTTTGACATGACATGCGATACCCCTCTTAAGTCGCAAGGGAAGGCATGCAAAACGATGGATCAGAGATCCTGCCGATGACAGTACAGAGTAGGAAGAGGTAAGGAAAAGGGGTTACTCACGATGATGGCGATGCGCTTTGGAGCAGCCTTGGTTTCAGAGGAGGGCATGACGATGACGATGGATGTTTTTTATTCCGCAAAGAGAAAATACAACCTTGGACAAGCACCTTTCAAATATCTCAAGGAATATCCCAACGCCATCGGGGCTGCGGAGAAACCGCTTTTGACTTTTGACTCACCATCATCCATGGCTGCTGCTGCTGCGACTTCGACGGTAACGTCGTCATCCTCAACAGGGGCCATCGTTGTGGTATCACAGCGCTCTCTTCCCTCTTTTTACTTCACTGGGCGATTGCAAGATACATTCCGTCGCGCCAAATGGTGGGCTGGCGTCCTTCTCTCACGTCGAAGTCACCAAGACCTCATCGCCTTTACGTTGGAAAGACCACCCATGCAAGGATAGAGCCTGCAGCACATACGTTGCGTACCCTGTCTTTACTTTGGGATTAATTTGGATGCCGTAAAGTCGATAGGCTTGGGATGGCTGTTGGGTGTGGACCGTTGGGGTGTTTTCTCCATAAAGACGATGGATTTCTTGGGACCAGTACCTGGTATAAGTAGGGACGATGAGGCTGAGAAAAACGTAACGATTAAACAAAGGTTGCTGGAGCATCTAAACAAGTTTGTAAGTTGACTCCTGTTTTTTGTACCAGTTTCGCTGATCGTATTTGAAGGAGTACCCAGCTCCGAAATTGGCGAGGTAGAACTTGTGACGATGCCACGATTCTTTGGCTTCGCATTCAACCCCCTAAATACCTACTACTGCTTTGAACCGGTAAAATCGAATAGTGATGCCAAGCCACGTCTCCGCGCCACTCTGTTGGAAGTTAACAATACCTTTGGAGAGCGACATTTGTACCTTTGCGATGACCGAAACTCAATAGAAACGACGAGACAGGGGTGAGGCCGAATTATTGACTTCAAAACCATAACTTATCATATTTCCAGATATGACTCGATCACGAAGTCAAACGGTCTTTCCACGTCTCCCCATTTAATAACCGGACGGGTGTCTATGAAGCACATCTCCACGATCCAAGGGATAATCGCATGGATGTGGCTCTCATTCTCCGCAAGTATGGTCCGGAACCCACAGAGCCTTTGAGGAAATAACCGCTTCACTCCACTCTACAACCGCGAAACACTTCTACGCAAGGGTTTCGCACCAGCATATCCTTTAAACTGGCATCATTGGTGCATCTGCTTGCCGTGCATCCGATTACGCCGCTGATGACGTTGCCGAGATTATGTATGAGGCCTGCGTTTAGCATACAAGAAGGGTTGCCTGTATACCAGAGACCGAATCCGTCAAAGTGGGAATGAGGGTGGTGAACCATCGTCAGGAAGAAGCTTGACTCATTCCAAAAAGTATGTTACTATATTCTTGCATGTGGAAATAATCTCAAGCTAACGTTGTTTCTGATGCGTTTCAGGTACAGCGAGATTGTCGTGCTCGACCATCTCCAATCCCAAAGTACACTTCATAACATCCCCATCCAACTCCATGTAATGAACAACCTATCAAGACCATTCACCCGCGTCCGTCAACCCCACCGTCCTCACCTTTCATAAAGGGTGACGATGAGAACCGCCCTATCAGTCTCTACATTTCCAGCCCCAACTTTTTCCTACGCCTCTCATGGATGGCACTACATTGGCGTGCCCTATCCACCACGTTTGCAAGGGGGGACTGGACAACGACGAAAGCAGATTAGTGAGATTCCTCAATCTTATGCTTGCCACAGAGAAGAGCTCAACGAAGAAGGACATGAGTTCGATTGTTTTACGGGGGCGAGAAGGCGGTATCATGGGTTGGTGGAGTATCTCCGTTCAGGTCGCATAAGTGGCAGAAGGTAGTGGAGGTGCCTGAGGTGGTCTTCGCAGGCAGTGAAGATTGCGTGGGGTGTTGCGACAGTGTGGGATGGAAGAGAAGTGGTTTGCGCTACTACAGTATTTGTGAGAGATCATATTCCATTGCAGAGAGGGTTGCAGATATGGTTTCTGAAGCCATGAAAGACGACAGCAAAATCGTGGATGAGGAGGGGGAGGCGGGGAAGTTGTTAGGAGAGTTTGGCGATGAAATTCCTGGCTTGGAGAGGGAGAAGTTGAGAACACTAGAGTTTTGAGAGCGTTTAGAACGGTTGTTGGAGAACCGAGGTCGTTTTGAGATACTCCTTCACTCTTTTTCTTATTAAACAAAGTTGGTTTACTTTATTTCGTTTTCATGATGAATGTAAAAGTCTGAACGCGTTAATCCGTGACGCGTAACAAACGAACGCGTCTGTTAGCCCTTCCGACCGAACAAATGCGATCCAATCGGACGCTCTTGCTGATCACGTCGTACAAGGAAGATCCCCGCATTTTGTCATTTTCTTGGAATAATTAATGCGGAAAAATTCAGATTTGGGCTTAAATCCATCCCAGATTCCAACAAGGAAACAACAACCATGACCGCCGTTATCATTCCCGCAACAAAGTCCACCTCCCTCGCCTCTTACTACGAACCCCTCCTCGACGGTGGCTACCTCCCCGACTTTGTCCTCCGTCGTGGCATCCGTCACCTCCTCTCCCGTCGCAAGTCCCAACTCACCCACCCCTCCATCACCATCGCCAACGACGTCAAAACCGCCTACATTGCCTCCCTCCGCGAAAAAGCCACCATCGCTATCAATACCAAAGAGGCGAATGAACAACACTATGAGGTTCCCACTGAGTTCTTCAAGTTACATTTGGGACAGCGTATGAAGTATTCGTCGTGCTTTTATGAGGATGGTGCGGAGACGCTGGAGGAGGCTGAGGACGCTATGTTGAAATTGTATGCGGAAAGGGCTGAGATTGTTGATGGGATGAGTATCTTGGAGTTGGGGTGTGGGTGGGGATCGTTGTGCCTTTATCTTGCAGAGGTTGGTGTTTCTTTTTTTGCCCACTGTTCATCTTTAGGTGTATCAAAGAATCTATTATATTCTGTGATTCTCGAAACATGATCGAAGCTCCATGATGTCATTCCTTCGCACTCCTATTCCACTTTTAACTGACTCCTTGCATGCATACAGAAATTCCCCAACTCGTCTGTAACGGGTCTTTCCAACTCTAACGGACAGCGAGAATACATCACTCGCATCGCCAAAGAAAAAGGGTCTCAAAAACATCACCATATCACCGCCGACATCAACGAATTTACTTTTGAATCCGGAAAAAATGTAATCCGATTTTCTACTTCCCGCATCTAACCTAAACAATCTCTCCAACCCAGCTTTGACCGCATCGTCTCCATTGAAATGTTCGAGCATATGAAAAACTTTGCCAGTCTTTTCAAAAAGGTCTCTTCCTGGCTCACCCCCGAAACCGGCCGTCTCTTTGTCCACGTCTTTGCCCACGCCAACATGCCCTACGATTTCAAGACCGAAGACGACAACTCCTGGATGGCTCGTAATTTCTTCACAGGCGGTACAATGCCCTCGCAAGATCTTTTCCTCTGGTTCCAAGACCACCTCTGTGTTCTCAACAGATGGACGTGGATGGTCGGAATTATGGCAAGACGAGCGAGGAGTGGTTAAAGAGGCTTGATGCGGTCAAGAAGGATGCGTTACCGATTTTAGCGAAATGTTATGGGGGAGAGAGGAAGGAATAAGTGGTTTCAGAGGTGGAGGTGTTTTATATGAGTGTTGCAGATTGTTTAATTATGAGGAGGGACAGGAGTGTGTGTTGTGCATTACTTGTTTAAGAGGCAGAGCGGTGTTTAAAGCGATAGGTTTTATCTTATGAATGCTTTGGTCTTTTTTTTTCGTAAAGCCCTCCTTTGTTCTATCTCAGTCCACGTTTTCCTTTTTCCTACGCTTTCCCTTGCTGACTTTATGCACGCAACGTGGAATTTATTGCTTTATGTGACATTTTTTCAGTTTTTCAACAATACACCTTATCTCTATCTCTTGATCTATGATCTTTACGTTGACTAATTTGTTACATCACTACATGTTTCCTTGACGCGTAACTTTGATAAAAGAGAAGAAGTGCAACGCAGTAAGATCAGTGTGCGAGTAGCAAATTCATGGATCACCGGCGCAATTTTAGACACTTTTTCTGACAGTTGTAGGAAGCAGTGAAGCACCACTAGCAGCGGATCCGCAACCGATTCATTGGTGATTAGGCAATTTCACTTCGCGTTTTTGGATTTTCTTTTTATGGTACGAAAGAGCCAACTGTGTTTAGAAAACATAATATATTTCCAGCGTGGTTTTTTTAAATACAGAGAAGGCCTAGGCTTCAACGGATACGGCGAGAGTGTTGATAGTGAAAGCAAATCATATGGGGTGAATCAAAGAGGCATTTAGGGTTTTCAGCTGGAAGAGACAAGGTATGACGGATTGCTGATGACGTTGAAAACTGCTGCTCCTGTGGTTGTTGGTTTTTTTTTTCGGGTACGCGTGTGCGTGTGGTGCAGGTTGAAGTATGCGGTTGATAGAGAGGGTGCTTAGACGGTGCTTTCTACTTCGATGGTACGGTAATTGGCGGGAGGTGATTTGGGAATGACGTCTTTTTTAGGGATCCAAGGGATGAATTTCGGTGTCCGAGCTTTGTATACTTGATAGTCTACATCAAACACAAGGAAAAAGAATGAGCGAAACCGGTTTTAAAAAAAATGCATTAAGGGAAGAGTAGACATACCAGGATTCGCTCCATACCGCTTCTCACTGCTTTCCTCCAAAAGTCTCACTCCACTCACGAAATAGATGAGACAAAACACAAACACAGGGCTCACGATCGCGACCCACTGCCATGCTTCGGCAAACCCAGCTGTGCATAACACAAACATGCCAGTCCAAAGAGTGACTTCACCAAAGTAGTTGGCGTAGCGGGAGTAGCGCCAAACACCGGTTTGAATGAAATCACGGGGGAACTTGTTTTTAAAGATTTGTTTTTGAAAGTCGGCGGTGGTTTCAAAGGTGAAACCAAAGAGCCAAATTGCGAGGCCTACGTAGTCGGACCATATGAGGGAGCGTTGGGTGCCCGAAGGGTTGCCTTTTGAAAAGGGAGGAGAGTGAGATGAAGAGAAGATGTTGGTGGAATATGATGGGAGGTAGGAATAAGAGAGAAAAAAACTTGCAAAAGATATTCACCTAGAACAACGAACGCTGCAAAGGCCGTCAAAAAGATCCACACGACCTGCAGAACCCAGGGTATCGAAAACTTAACAAAGTTCTCCTTGAGTTCATCAAACCGCTTATCAGGTGTCCTCAACACCCTTAAAAACAAGAACCCTCCCAGTCTCGCACACCATACAAGCACGAGCACGGCCACAATGATCTGCCTTGCAGCAAGAGAAGATATACCATTGTCGATGGTTGGATCTGTCTGGTCGGATCGTCGCCATACTAGAGCGACAATGACACAGGTTGCATAGGTGAGCGCTCCGGAAAGGTCGTAGAGGACTTCGGTTTTGAGAATGGCGGAGATGATGTAGAAAACGAGTTGGATGGTGAAGTCGACTAAGAAGGTGGTGAGGAGGGATGAGCCGATTGCTGAGAAGGACATTTTTGTTATTTTTGGATGTGCTCAACAGGGGGTAGATGTTAAGTATGAAGAAGTGGAGGTGATAATATCGTCTCCCTTTTTTGTAGTGAGCAAGAAATACTAATAAGTATAAAAAAGCGGCGTATCCTCTGATCCTCCCTTCTTTTTCAAATGTTTTTTAACCGCTCCCCTCTCGTGAGCAGAAGCAAGTCAAGTTTGTCGTCGGAGAAGTAAGAAGCTTATCCGCTTCATGAGAAGATGTTTTTTTTCCGCCCGTCCCTCTTCTCAAATCGACGATTTCCGAGGGTGTGTGACCCTAAAGAAGCTCTAGCCAATCAAAGCCAACTCCGGGTATTCCCCTAAATCTGAGTTTATCCGCCAAGGGCAGTCACCGATGGAGACAGAGGGCGTCAAAGCCAAAGATGCAACCCATTCATCTTCTATCAGGGCTGGTAAAAACCTGATTTTATTTTCTGAGAAAATCAGGTTTGGGTTTTATTCGATTAAAACCGTAAAAAAACCCGATTTAAATACTCGTGTAACAATATATATGCATAAAGTATAAACCACATAAAGTAGGAACTTTTTTACTACAACAACTATGACATCCTAATATAATTGGCTAATTTCCTTCAATGCTCAACGGTTACTGCACCTAAGTATAAACAAAAAATCCCCCAATAGAAAAAAATATTCGGATAATATATATATCCGTAATAAACCTGATTTGGAGGTTTTTCAAAATTCAGGTTTTTTAAAAAAACCGAATAAAACCGGACCGATTTAAACCTTGCTCTGCCAACCCTGTCTTCTATTGATTTGAAGGGTGGATAATCTTAACAGGGCATTAAAGTACTCACACTTCAACGTTATCAAACGCACATTGGAGATGGCGGAGTTATTAATGAATTATGATTCTCATATGAGTCATGTTTACTTGATCAAAAGCGCGCCGAAAGGTGGCAACGCCCTGGAGGAGACTGATAGAGGTGCCAACAAGAGTCAAGACCGTGGGTGGCCTCGTGCAAATCAATGTGGAGCGTTGGGCGATCCCAATTGAGTACTATCTCGTAAATTCACTTTCCGATGCAGAAAAGAAGCAGGGTGGGTGGGTCCCTGTGGGAGCACCGAAGTAAGTGGAGAACCAAATGTCCGCAGTCCGCACCCACCACAAACACAAGCAAGGGATGACGTGTTTAAATGTCACTAATTAAAAATGCGATCGGATCGCTTGTTGAGGTCAATTCCACAAGAGGGTGCCTGATGAGCGGAAAAACAAAAGTTGAAACATTTTTGTGGACATTTTCGTCGTATGGGCCATTTTTCTTATTCAAAATCCCAAGGCTTTTTTCTTTCTCTCCCTGCAACCAACCCACCCCAAGGGCTCACCCATCCATTTAACCATCCAACCTCTTATCCATCCATCTATCCTTCCATTCCAAACCCACAGCTAGGCAACCGAGGATCGCCCATTAAACACACAAGTCGCGTACACCACATCACACACAAGCAGCATGACTGGAACAGAACAGAAGCAGCAGCAGAGTGTCATCAAGGCAAGCAACTCTTCGTTGTTGGCTGCCGTCACCTCTCTTTTCAACCCTTGGAACAATGTCGTCAGCCTCGGTATGTCTATCATCTTCCCTCCTCTCTTTCTCGCTTATTAGACTCTTGCTCAGCACTCCTTGCCTACAATCAATCCGTTGTCTGCTCTTCCACATTGCCATCCCCATCCATCCCCCTCTGCTCTCTCTCTCTCTCCATGCCTCCCCCTCTCTCACTCTCATATCCCATATTCCTCCCCTGTTGACTGGGTGGATACCTCCATGGGATCCATCGTCCCCTCTACACTGAACCACCCTTTCAATGCTGAATTGGATTGACGTGGAATTCGAAAGGCGGGTTAGAGTGTGAGGGAGTAAGACCCGGTGGGCGGGGTGCGTGCAGTGGGCGTGAGAGTTGCTTGGACCCAAGCTGCTTCTCTTACCCTTCGGTTGCAGCGACACTCTCCCACGCTCTCAGAGTCAGTCAGAACACAACCCACTAGAAAGCCGCGCTTTTTTCAATCCCGATCGCTTGTATCACCCCCTTGCCGATCCCTTTGTACCACCACTCCCACCCCACTTGTGTCCAGTGTGTCTAATGTCCGAGCGCGCCCCTTTCTCACTCTACTTCTTGTTTAGCTCAACGCGCGTGCTTCACCACCCTTGCTGGCATGAAGGTTGGCCACGTTCGCATCATCCTCATGCGTCCTGGATCCAACACGGTTCACGCCACCTACGATTATGGTGACATGACTTCAAAGCTTACCGCAACCGTCAAGGTGATTAAGGATGCGTTCTGGCCCAGGCTCATGATCTACGGGGCAATGGGATTCGGCGAGGCTTACATGTACAATGAAATCGAAGTTGACAATCTTTCCACCCTTCTTCTCGTAAGCATTCTCGCCATTTTTTCCTTCTAAAAACTAAACTGGTCATGATGCTAATAAATGCTGCTCACAGATTTTCATTCGCAACCGTGATCATTTTTCGTTGAAATGAACCTTCTCCCGTCTGGTCTCAACAAATTCATCAACTCTGTCATCCACTCCCCGATTCCCAACACCATTTACAATGCGCTTAATAACATTCAAGCCCACTATGATCTTGGCAATGAGATGTTTGCGTGTTTCTTGGACCCCACCATGACTTATTCTTGCCCGATTTGGAAGACCGTCGGAGGGAAGGAGGATGAAGATGATTTCGCGAACGAGTCGTTGGAGGAGGCGCAGATCAGTAAGATCACAGTATTTTAGATATGGCGGCTATCAGAGAGGGGGATCACTGTGCTTGAGATTGGAACTGGGTAAGCCTTTTTCTCGTTTCCCCCAATACCACTTCTCTCCTATTTTTTCAACTCTCCATCTGCCGTAACTTTTTGTATGATTTATTAACCCGCACTCTTAGCTGGGGCGCCCTTGCCATCGAAGCCGTCCGTCGTCACAAATGCCGCGTCACCACCCTCACCCTCTCCAAAGAACAAAAAGCCCTCGCCGAAGGTCGCATCGCCGCTGCCGGTCTCACCTCCTCCATCACCGTCCTCCTCCAAGACTACCGCACTCTTGACCCCAAAATCCACACGTTTGACCGTATCGTCACCGTTGAAATGCTGGAAGCCGTCGGACCCGAATTTCTCCCCGTCTTTTTCCGTCAAGCCGACGCTCTCCTCAACCCGCATCGTGGTATCCTTGCGCTTCAGGTCATCACGATGCCTGATGCGCGGTATGATGCGTACTTGAGGAAAACGGATTTCATTCAGAAAATATCTTCCCTGGTGGACATTGTCCCTCTGTTACGGGCGCTGACTGATGCGATTATGAAGGGAGGGAAAGGGGAGGTTGATTGTGGATCACATGATCAACATTGGACCGCATTATGCAAAGGCTTTGAGGATGTGGAGGGAAAAGTTTTCTGAGAACTTTGATAAAGTTGTGGAGGAGACACCGGATATGGCTCATGTGTACACACAAGAGTTTAAGAGAAAGTGGGAGTTTTGTGAGTGTTCTTTTCATCTATTTCCTCTCTAGTCTTTTTTCCTTGGCCCGTTATTAATGTAACCTTTTTTCCCCCTACCTTTTAGACTTTGCATACTGTGAATCCGGCTTTGCATCCAGAACCCTTGGTGACATCCAAATGCGTCTACACGTGAACGCAACATGGACCTTCTCGACGGTATCCCCATGTAACCCCCCTTACTTCCTATAATGCCTTAAAACCCCAATACCCTCACAAACACACAAAACCCGCTTTTGAATTCTCCAAACACTGTTCAAATTTTATCTCTAAACCAATCTATTTGTTTTCTTCACCTTTTTGTTAAATTTTTTTAAAACTATTTCGTTTTGGACCTGCCTTATGGATTAATTGCTCCATGTGTGATTATGGTATGAGTCAGTACCCCACTTTTCCGTTGACAAAACGAGTGGGTAGAGTAGAATGACCAGTCTTTATAAATCCTACTCTTTCCATTCCTTAAAATACAAGAAAAACAGAAATATAAATAAAAACAATCTCTCTTTTAATCACGAAAACCTGGCCTTACGCCTGATAGAAAAGTAAGCAAAATACAAAAGGTGGAAAATCCATCCATATTGACCAAAAGCCCACTTTTACTCCCTCCCCAACTCTCTCATCCTCCCCTTCCCCGTCTTCCCCGTGTTCCCCACAGGTCCCCTCCTAAAACTTCCCCCCAACCCTCCAGCAGGCGTCGGCGTTGACATACCAAACCCACTCGTCGCACCCCCCACACCTAACAGTCGACGGCATATCAACAAGTACTCTGAAAAACTCTCATCCATCTCGGTGTCCCCAAAATCGGCGACGCAAACCTCGCCGGCGTTGGACGGGAAGGTGTGGACGGACTTGCGACATGGTTAATTCTTTAAACCCAGGCACAGGTGATTCTTGAACCCCCTCCCAATTCCCACCAAACCCATCCTCCTCCCCATACTCCATCTCCATTTCCGTATGTCCAAACATTCTCGTACCCGTCATGCCCCCAACCGTCTTACCCGTTGTCCCTCCAGTCATTCCCGCCGTCCCACGCGCCCAGCCGGCGACGCCACAAACTCAAACCCATTCCCAAGCCCCTTCAACGCCGTCGCCGGATTCGCCGGTGACCCAAACAAAACACTCCCAGGCGTCCCCACCTTCTTATCGTCGATATCACATGTGGTGTCGGTGGAGCATGTCTCGCAGGTGTCAACGCCGTCGGAACAGCATGTCGAAAAGGTGATACCGAATACGGTGCGACCTGCAAACAGGTTGAACAACACCTTTCCTCATCTCACCCACCAACGTCCTCCCCAGGTTCCTTGCAAGCGCTACCCTAACAACATCCAAGTCACGTTTCCACTTTAAAAGTCGCTCATATTCGCGTCCCCCTACATCCTCCACATTGAACCCATCTAAAAGTGATCCTCGTTTCCCCTTTTTCGGTGTAACCCCCCAAGTCGTCATCCCAACCCCCATCTCCCTCCCCCAACCTTCACACCCTCCTTCAAAACCGGCACCAAAGAAAACGGATCCAGCAAACTCTGCATCGCACGTAAATTCGTCACAAGCTCCTCAAGGCATCTCATCAACTCAAACGTACCCGCCGAATCAATCGGCGGCGCATGTCCGCTCGGATGTACTTCCATCGGTCCCTTCAACACCCCATACGTTGGTAAAAACTTTGCCCTCGCCAATTCATCCGGCGTGAGACCCGTCTCTTGTCGCGGTGTGGGCGGGGGCCCTCAAGGAGTGGAACTGCATCAAGAAGGAGCGACCCCCACATGAACCTCGGTGCAAGCCCTGTCGAGAACAACGCGACAAGAGCGCGTCCAGCTTCTCTCCAATTCAGAGCTTCATATAATTTTTGGTATCTCCGGTATTCCGATAAAAAGGCGAGTCGAGAAGTCAGGTTCATGGCGGTTGGGTTGAGTTCATCCATTACCTGAGAAGCAGCTGTGATTGATGCATCTATTGATGATGAAACAGGTTCCTCCTCAGCATCATCCATGCTATCTTTCCCACCTGCCGCGACCTTAAACCCGTCCATCATCACCTTCTTCGCCTTCTCTCTCATCTTCGTCCCCGTCTCTTCAACATATATCTTTAAAACCTTATCCGCAACACCAACCGCAACCCCACCTCCCCCGCCCCCGCACAAAGCTCCAAAGCCTCCCCATACCTTCCCGCCCCAACCCTTTTCCTCGCTGCAACCCTCCTCAAACTCTTTTCAATATATCCCTCCACCCCCTTCCGCCTCCACCTCAAATCCACCTCCCTCGCTAACGCCACAACCTTCCTAAACTTGGCCCAGTCCCATCCCCAACATCCAACCTCATAATATGCATATCAAGTCGATTCAACGCCATCTCCGTGTCCCCACCCCCGTAGAGTAGATACTCGATCCCAACCCTCCACAACGACGTATGCGACGCAAGAGGATCCGCGTACTCCATGATATACCATTCTCGTAACGTCGGCGTCCTCTCATACACAGGTACAACCCGTTCATCCTCCTCAAAAGGTGAGCTCAAGATCGTAAAAGTCTCCCGTCCTTCCGCCATATCCAACCTCCCAAACTTGTCCAACAAATCAGTTAAATGCGTCACGAGCCACGGATCAATCCGCGTGCAATACATGATGGCACCTTCAAAGTTGAGGTCGAGGAGGGATGTTAAAGCAAGGTCGAGCATGGATCGAACTCCAACGTTCGTGTCGTCGTCGGGTAAAGCCGAACGTGCCTTTTCCATGTACTCGCCCACACCCTGAAACGACACCAACGGGTCCGTGAAGACAATCATGGCAACCATCGCAGCCGCCCATTCCTCCCGGCCGTATCCACAATAGTTTCTTCATCCCCAGCGAGGATCGAGAAAATCGTTTCAAAGTTGGATCGGATCGTTGATAAACCGTTCCGGTCGTCCTTCTTGTCGCCAAGAACAGTCAAGGTACCCCCTTTCAGCGCAGAAATAACATTCGTTTTTCCATCGCCTCCAGCGGGCGGTGAACTCAACGGTGGAGGATGTAGCGCTTGGACGGGGCATGGTGTGTAGGAGTTCCGTTAAAGCAGCCACAGCAGCCCCAACTCCACCCCCACTCCCCCCGGTCCATGAGCAAACCGTACATCCGCCGCATTCACCAGCATCCCCAACAGATTCACCGCTACAGTAAACATCCCCCTCATCACCGTTAATTGCAAGCATTCCCAGAAATCCCTCGAATCAATCACATCACTGGCAGACGTTGCGTTAAGGATTTGTTGACGGGTGGGTTTGGGGTATGAGGAGTTTAGCCAGTTTAGAAGGTCTTCAGCTATATACGCTGGTTGTTCATCAGAGATGCGGGGTTCGCCGTCATCATCATATTCCCCTTCTTCTTCAACCTGCAGCCGTTCTTCTTCAGATACTCCACCCGTTCCCATGTACATGATCTCAGCGAGTAGCCAAACACTATGCATTGCATGGAAGATGGCCTTTTCATTTGTGACGGCATCTACCCCAGGCTCTCCTCTCATAGACTCCTCCAACTTCTCCAACCCAAATAAATGACTTTGAATCTCGTATCGATACAAATAACTGAACTTTTGCAGGTGTTTGCGTTTAATAGGGAACACTTTTCTTGGTTCCCCTACCATCCCGCCCCTTGCCCCCTCAAGCCCGAAATTCATCAAAGCCTCCGTCGTCACGGCTCATCATCATCCAGATCCATTTCATCAAACTCCCTCCGCGAGTTCCTCTCAGCAACGAGTTTCACCTCAAACTCCCTCCACGTTGTCTGAAGGTGCGCGAATATCCCAAATGTCCCATTGACGAATGCCTTGCGATCCACCGCGAACAGTTTGTTTGCAATTTCTACGATAGTTGTGTCTTGGGAGAATAGTTGTGTGAGTGGGATGGATTCTTTGGGGTGTTTAGCGGCTGGGAACATGATGATTTTTGAGTTGATTGCGCATGGGGCGGAGGATCGGAAGGTGCGGTTTGTAGAGAGGAGTTGGGGAAGGCTGGAGGCTTTTGTGAGCCGGAGGTAGCTCGTGGGGGCGGTTTCTGATTCTAGGGTGTAGATGACTTCGCTGATGTCGTCCGAGGACATGCTGCAGAGGTTGGGGGGGTGAAAGTATATGCTGGTGAAAGGAGGTACGCGGTGGGTTACCGATGGATGCTGATGATAACATGGAGAGGGTTAGTGACGCTTCAGATTGACGGATGCTCAAGCGGTGATGCTCACCTCAACTTGCGGCAGACGTTCCGTCCGACACCTGCTTGAAAAGAGGCCGTCGTTTGTTCAATTTCTTTTTTTTCAAAACGACAAATTCGGAACTGGCTACAGAGACGACGCGTCGTCAAATATGATCGTCCTCGGTAAAGGCGCGATCCACACCTTGTCTAAATGCTGAAATCTATCATAGTGTGATGTGAGTATCAACGGTAAAGACGTCTGGACCGAATCTTTAGTGACAAGCGATCCCCTCTCCAACCTAAACCCTCCGTCCTCACACCAAGTCAGTCCTGCCGTGGGTGCCTGATGACATCGAGTCTCAATCTCGTCTCAACGGCTCAAGCAAGCAAGACGCACCTTATACTACAACGAGCAGCGACCGTCCGCAAGTGAAGAGTCGGAAAGATGGTTGGGTTTGTGAAAAATTTAAACATGACGACTGAAACGATCCCGCAAAAGAGACCATTCGAATTAATAAAGGACGATCAACGCGATATTGCAAAATAAAGACAGTGTATTCAATATATCCACAATCATAGATAGAAATTAAGGAAAGAGTAGCCTCTAGCTCCACTTTTGTTGTTTTTTTTGGGAGATGGACTGTTTGGTCTAGTTTCATTTTAGTGACTGCTCGCCGTCAGTGTTAAAAAGCAAACAGACTGTAGCTCTTACGCGTGTAACGAATAAATGACAGTATAAATAACGTCTCTATTACGTAAAAAAAAAAAACAATGCCTATGCTTCAGAATTTGCAACAGTTCTTCCCCTCTCCAAACCATTTTTCTCATTCACCTCCCCACACCTTCACCTTCCAGATCCTCCTCAACTGTACTCATCTGCCTCAAAACACTTGCTCAACCACATCTTCCGCCTCCTCACATCTCAATCTCCACCTCTCCATCTCCGTCCTCAAACTCCCAATCTCCAACATCGCGTCATTATATTTCTCAAGTACAAGCTCATCCACATCCCCTTTCCCACGCGGCGATGGTGCAGACGCAATCGCAGACCCTACAATCAACCTCTTGATCTCGGCATTAGCTCGAAGTTGGTGATCAAGCTGCGACGCGATGGCTGAATGTTGCTGTTGTAGGGTGACGTATTTGTGGGTGAGTTTTGTTAAGGCTGCGTGAAGGGTTTCCAATTGTTCCGACCTTGGCTCTTCTGCTGGCACAAGGTCGGTTGTGGCGTCCCGGTCTGTCTGCGGGTCACTTGCACGTTGAGCTGCCGTGGATGAGGACACAGAAGGTGACCGGCTGCGCATGCCGGATGACGTAGCTAGAGCACTTATACCAGAAGCACTACGGCTTAATGCGGCCTTGACGGACCCCAACCGAGAAATAGGCTCAGTTTGAACACCCTGATCGGCCACCGTAACATAACCAGGAGGAACAACAGTATCTCTGTCAACAATAGCATCGGCACGAGTTAAGTCAATCGACATCGAGGATCTAGCGATAGCGTCCTCGAGCTTCTCATGTTGAAGGTCGAGGATGGTATGAGCCTCAACAAGATCGTTCTGTTGCTTCTTATAAGCCGATATAATGTTCTTGACCCATGCTTGAACGCTCACTTCTTCGGGCTTTAGAATGTTCTGTGAAAGCCCTCCAGCCGTCATCCTGCTGTCCAAGATTAACTTGCGGGTTGTTCCCATCTCCTTTGTAAGACCCATATAGTCCATATGGATACGCTCAATCTCTTTATACAAAGTCTGTTCCTTAAGCTTCCATGTTTCCCGTTCACGCTTTAGCCGGTCCGAGGCGAGAGTAAGCTGATTCTCAATCTCAGTCATTTGCTCACGTGTGGCTTCATCCACTGGTCCTGACTTTTTGTAAGTCTCAAGAGATTCCTTCGTTGCTTCGGACTCCTGCTTCCATGATTGAGCCTGCTTAGCAAGTTCATCACATTGGAGACGAAGCGTAGCAACGAGCTCGGTCATGGCGGCTTGTTCCAGGGAACGGTCATCACTTATCGGTGTGGCTGCAGGCTGCCTGGCGAGGCGCTCGCTCAAAGAGTCGTATTCCTTCTTTGAATTGTTGAGTTCTGAACGCAAGCCGTCAAGCGACGATTGGGCTGCTTCAAAGGATTTCTGAAGTGCATCCTTTTCCAAAGTAATTTCCTTGACAGCATGAGCAAGTTTTGAGAGTTCATCCTGCGACGGTGCATCCTCTAACTCCTTTTTAAGTTTTTTGACTTTACTTTCCAGTTCCACGTGCCTGGCTTTAAAAAGTTCAAGCTCTCGCGTGAGCTTGATCTTCTCCTCCTTCAAAGAATCGTTCTCCTCCCTTAACGCCTTTCTCCAAGCTTCCACCTCTTCATTTGTGGCACGCTCAAGCATTCTTAACCTCTTCTCTAACTCTGTCGATCTTTCGATTAAATGGTTTTTGTCAACTCTTAAGCCCTCAGTTTCCCTTAGAAGCTTAACTTTATCCAACCTCAAATTCTCCTTCTCACTAGCAGACCCCTCCAACAACCCCTTTAACTCTTCCACCTCCACCCTTAGCTTCCCCTCATTTCCTCCCGTTGATACAACTGCATCCCTCAACCTCGCCATCTCCTCTTGGAATCTCAACCTCTCCTCCCTCCAATGCGACGCACCTCCCTCCTTCAACTCCGCAAGTTCACTTTGTAATTTCGAGTTCCCTTCTCCAAGCATCTGAATAGATCCTCTCGCAACTTCCAACTCCGTCTGCAGTCTCTTGGCCACAGTATCAGCCTCAACAGCCTCCAACCGTGCCCTCAATTCCCTATTCTCATGTGCAAGTTCCCGATTTTCCCTATTCGCCGCCTCCATATTCCTCGTTAACACCTCGACCTTTCTCCCCAACCCTTCAGAATTATTCGACGTGGATTTTTTCGATGCCTTCAAATTATTCACCTCCCTTTGCAAAATATCCCGTCGATCACACGCGGCTTTATGAAGCGCCTCCAACTCCCTCAACCTATGTGCGATGGTAGCGTTACTACGAATAAGTTCTTGCTCCTTCGTCGCAAACAATACACGGTCACGATCACGCTCATCAAGTGATGCCTCGAGTTCCGATGCAAGGTTTTCGCATCGATCACGAAGAGACTGCACAACTTCTGCGTCAGCAGATCCAGACGCTGTGTCGACGGATATGGTGTTGATGTGACGGATTTCAAGGAGTGAGACTTGGAGACGAGCGTTATCGTCTGCGAGGAGGCGCATGGCGAGATCCTTCTCGCGAAGTTGACGAGAGAGTGTGTCTACTTCCGATTCCATTGCGCCTATTGCATCAGAGATATCGGTGTCATCGGTTTGAACCCATTGAGTGGCTCTTTGGGTGACGGATTTTCGTGGGTTTGAGAGGGATCCGACTGAGCGTCTGAGATCGAAAGACGATACATCGGGCTCATTGATATCCTTCCCTTGCTCGAGATCTCGTACACGGCATCGGAGTTGATGGAGCCATGCTTTTAGTAACGTCGGATCGCCCTCTACTTCTGACATGGCGTCTTGTTGCATATCCAAGTCATATTGGAACAGGTCGCAGAACCTGCGACCATATTTCGTAACATGGTGATTTGTGCGTTTCGTCTTGCTAGTTGATCCTGGAGGTCGGAAATGTATGCGTCAGGGTGAAATGAGGTATTGGTATCGTTAAAAGCTTTTGTGATTTGTTGAGAGGAGAGGTCTTGGGAGGATGTGATTTGGAGGCTTGTTATTGATGATCGTGCGGAAGAGTTTGGGCTCTACAGATATATTATTAGATATAAACATATAACTTTTAGTGTATCTTACCGTGCTTTGCAGGTGTCGTTCGTACATCATGATCTCCTGTGCAATGCCAGCAGTCACCTTCAACAAAGTCAGACTTTGACCCAGCATAACAACATCGAAAACTCACAGAAGCTGCTATCCGTTCCGACTGAGCTTTCTTTTCCTGAATATCCGACATCGCAGGGTTACTTTTTTTAAACACTTTTAGTCTCAACACCTCTCCAAACCGAGCATCTCACCTCGACTTTGTTCTGATCGTCCTTTTTTCCGTATGTCTCATAAGATAAACCGGAGATCCAATGCCCGTATGCGCATTCTGCGCTCCAACAAGCCCTCCCATCATTGATGTTTGAATAGGTGTTGCTTCCACCATTACATGTGATTGATCGTCCGTCAATGTGTCCGGACGATCCGGTGACGCTGTAGGGGAATATGGGACGCCATCGGCGTTGAGATTTTCTGGTGATAAGAGATCGGATGTGTGAAAGGATGTATTGACTGCGTCGTCGTCTGATGGCTTGCTCCGTTTGGCTTGAAACTTCCGGAGCTACGAATTGCTGTCAATTAGTGTGTATGTTTTGTTGAAACTAACACTGCATGAGACAGCTAACCTTTCGCCGTGCGGCCTCGAGCTTGCTCTCGCGATCCATTTCGGGACGTTGGACTCAGCAAGGTGAGTTTGCAGCCGTGGACGTCAGGGAGATGGCGTCGTTGGAGACTTGCGAAAGTAACTTTGAAATTCTTTGCGACACTTCAAGTGGGAAAAGCGGAGTTGTGCATGGAGAAAGCGTTTCTGCATGCTTCCAATCCGACTAAAAAAAGCGAAACGGTAAGGCGGTTAACCCCTTTACGATACCTGACAGGACATGAGTATGCACTGCTCCTGAGTTTGAAGTGTTTGGGGATGGGATCCCGACGGAGATGTATGGGCATTGGCCGCTATTTTTGGACTTCAACTTTCCCGCATGGCCATTGGAGACCGAATGGTAGATAATGTTCAACGTCAACATACGTTTCACCTCAAGTGATGGAAGGTATAATGTTGAGGCACGATAAGGGATACTTGCCGTGGCATCCCGTGAAATATCGTTGCCTTGTTCCCAGGAACACCGATCATTGACCAACAAACACCTTTCAGGCCCTCTCATCCACACGCCTCATTCGGAGGCACGCTACTTCAAAACTAACCCTTCGAATTCCCGTCTTTTTTAATTAGTTTTCTTCTACTTCATACCCAAACCTCAAAGCTTCATTACCACTCAGAAGCATCTCTCAAGAGGCACAGCACAGCAGAAGCATCCTTCCATAGACCATTACATAGACATTTTTTTATTTCCGTTCCAACCGACCGCCCTCTAAGCCATGTCCTCGCTCTTCAACCGTTTCTCCAAGTTCCGCAGGCCCTCCCGCTCGTCGTCTGCTCCGGATCTGTCACCTCAGTCACAAGGTTCATCTTCGTCACCCAGCACAAAGCCCATCTCCGCTGAGCAAGCTGCCTTTCAAAAAGCCGAGGTCGTCATCATGGTGAACGGTGTTGCGGGACCCAAGGCTATTGTTCCCCTTATCACAACAAAACCAGTATCATCGTGCAGATCGCCCGGCTCACCATCCCCAGTTGCCCCTCCGGCTGGCGCCAGGCTTCCCATCACTCCCATCTCCCCCGCCGCCTCCCCAGTACCCACCACATCAAAACCCCTCATCTCGAATCCATCCTCATCCCTTCTACAACCACGACCCTCCTTGCCCTCCCAACGAAATCCTCACTGTCATCGCCATGAAGTCCGGTTTTTACGGCCACAACCCTCATGCTCACTTGCACCCGTCTCTACAACCTTCTCAACGACTCCTCAACCTGGACATCATACACTCGCGGCGGTTCATCAGATTCCATCGAATCCGAGGTCACCATCTGCACTAAAATCCATACCTTTGACCATCTCGTCTTTGGTCTCTGGCATGACGTTGCACCAGTGGATCAAGACGCCTCACCGTCTCTTCGTGCTCGTTCCCGGAGCCTCTCCCAACCGACAAGCGAACCTAATATCTACTTTGAGCATATGACGTTTAACGAGCAGTACGACTTTCTCGGTGGAATCACGTTGGGTATGACACCTGGAGGTCTCATCTCCTCTGACTTCTTTGACCACCGTGAAACCCTCCCATGTTATCGCGAAGCTCTCGTCGAAGCCGTTGCCACCGGCGTTCTCCCCGCGTCAGCACCCCACGGCACCCCAGCTCCTGGTGCTAAAATCGACCACTCCTGCTCCCGTTGCGCTAAATACGATGGACGTGAGGTGTTGAAATCCTTGTTTGTGTTTGATCAAGTCCCGTATCATCCCAAGTGGGGAAGAGAAGGGTTTTCGTGGAACTACACTTACCCTGATGGCAGGAGGACGTTGAAGATTTGTATTAAACCGTTTCAAGGTGTGTTGGGGTATACTTCTGTATCGGACTTGCCCTCGTTGTTTATCAACTGCATAACGGTGGATGGGAAGCAGTTGAAGGGGGATTTATATGATTTATTCAACAGATTGGTGAATGGGAAGGAGAAGAAAACTGTGGTTTGAGGCCATTATGTTTGTTTCAATATAATGGCTTTCGACTACACGTCCTGTCACCGTTTTCTTTTTCTATTGCCATCCTGCAGTTGATTTAAGTCATAAACAGCGCATCTCTTTTCTTTGAAAGTAGGGTGTCAAATATGAATTAGGGCCATCAATGTTACTAACTTTCTACTATATCGATTTTAAGAGTGTTCATAATTAGCAGTCAATGTTTTGCCTATGCATAATGACTAAGGACGGCACAGACCTCTGGTAACGGGAGACTCGGTGTGCCCAGTGTTGACTCCAGCACCATATCATTGCATAAAGAACCGATTAAAATCTCAATTACTGTACGATTTTGCTTATAAAAGATTTATGATGGCATACTGAAGTTTTCAATCATTTCTCCCTTCGACGCATCGACAAAGAGATTCAAAAGCCAATGTATCATCCCAAGCCAAACAAGTGTGAATAAGAGGAATCACAAAAACAAAAAAAAACCCCCGAACTACAGCGTACAAGCTGAACAAAAAACAAATATCATCAAAATAAAGAAAAATACAAATTGGCGGTGTAGCTTTTGTCAAAAACAACATGAGGGTTTAATCCACCTCCATATCCGGCTTCGTCTCCGCAGCCTCCTCCATCTTCTTATCGCCTTCCGCATCCGTCTCAACCTTGCCTTCCTCCGTCTTCGGGCTTGCAGGAACAGGGGCAGGAGCAGGTTTGGGTTTGTTCAAGATGGGGTTCACAAAGTATTGAAGGAGTTCCTTCTCCTTGTTAATCTTGGATGCCAAGACAGTGGGCGTCGCGTGCTTGGGGCAGCGTTGACCTGGCTAATGGAGGTGCTAAGCCATGCGAGCTTGGCTTCCACTTCCTTGCGGACTTTCTCGAGATCGTCCTTAGAGATGTGCTCGTAACGGCCGTCCTAAGAAAGTGCAAGTCAGAAACATGAAACGATAATGACGAACATAAAAAATAAATGTAAAAGACACTATTTACCTGAGCTTGGAGGTTCAAGAACACAGAGTTGGCATACTCCCGGAACTGCTTCTCAGCCCTAGGCCTCTCCTCAGACTCAAGGTACCTCTCCGCAACAGGGTCTCCCTTAGCCTTCAAAGCCGAAAGCTTCTCCTGGTACACGCTCTTTGTCGCCTCCTCGCCCTCCTCGGTGTAAAGCCACTCCTCCATGTCATTCAACTCCTTCATCAACGCCTCCTTATCCGCATCCGCAATAAAGTCGCTCCAAGCCATCTCAAGCTTGTTCCTCGCATAGTACACGTACTCCTCAAGCGCATTCCGACGCTCAGCAGTATCCATGACAAGACGGTCGGCAGAGGACATCTCGGCTTCCAGGGCATGCCACTCCTTGATAAGTTCGGGGGAAGCGCCAGAGGTGTGGGAGACAATTTGGAGGTCGTGTTTGCGTGTGACACGCTTGAGCTTGGGGGCGGCGCCGGTGGTGTTCTTGGGAGTGAGGGAGGCGGGAGTGGTGTCGGGGGAAGTGACGGTCTCGTCGGTGTCCATGGCGGTATCGTCCTTCTTTTTGTCGTCCTTGGCGTCCTTCTTCTCGTCCTTCTTTTCCTCCTCGGCAGGGACAAGAACTTCCTCGATTTGCTGAGCACCGTCAAGACTAAAAAACAAATAAGTACATTAGCAAACTATCAATGTGATATAAAAAAAATGTCAACTCACGTGACGATGTTGCTACCGTCGAGCCTTGCCTTGACCTTGATGGTAGCCTTCGCGATACCTTCACCGCCAGCGTTAGGGTCGCCGTTAAGCTTCCTAATGCCCTTAACCGTGAAAGAACCAATGGCATTGTTGTTAGGCAAGAACGGCAATTTACGGCGAGCGGCCTCCTCTCCATAGTAAGCGTTCACATCAAAAGTAACATGCCCGTTGTTCTTTGTAAGCTCCTCCTCAGTGAGGACACGAGAAAAGGTTAAAGCCTTGACGCTGGGAATCGGGTTTCCGACAGGGAACGCCTCAACCTGCGGGTCGATTTTCTCGCCGGATTTCGTGGTGGGGACAAGGGTAGGGTCCCAGGATAGGTAGATGGGGTAACCGTTCCAGTCCTGGACGCTGAAGTCACGGACCTTGAAAGCGGGGGAAACGATGGCGCACTGCAAAGCGCAACCACGGGCGACTGCCTCGTCCTGGTTAAGGGTAGTGGAGAGCTTGTTCTCTGTTAATGAAGAAATAGGTCAGCAATGTCTTCACCTGTATATAAGTGGAAATTCAATACGTACCACCGTCGAGGGATCCACCAAAGAATTGCGCAAGGAACTCCTTCACGGCAGGGACACGCGTGCTTCCACCGATAAGCTCGACAAAATCAATGTCGCTCGGTTTCAAGTCCGCAGCGGCCAAAGCCTCCTCAACAGGCGCTTGAAGCTTGCTCATAAGCGGCTGCACCCACTCCATGTAGTCAGACCTTTGCACCTGCGCCGACACATCCTTATCATCCAAAAGACACTCAATGTTGAGTTGAGTGACCGCGTTAGCCGAAAGCACCTTCTTGACCTTCTCACAACCTTGACGGAGACGGAAAAGAGCCTTGGCGTTTCCACGAATGTTCATCTTGTACTTTGCGTCGAATTCTTTGACGTAGTAATCAACAAGAACTTCGTCGAATTCACGACCACCAAGGTTTCTGTCGTAGGCGGTACCCTTGACGACGAGCTTGCCCTTCACAAATTGGACGACAGCGACCTGGAGGGAAGAGTGGCCGAGGTCGAAGAAAACAACGTTCCTGGGCTTTGCCTTGGGGTCAACAGTGAGGTCGGGGAGGTCGAGCTTGGTAATACCATAACCAAGAGCAGCTGCAAAAGAGTCGTAATTAATAACGAATTCTTTGAAAAGCAACCCAACAAAACTCACAGGCAGTAAGATCGTTCATAAGACGGAGAACGTTCAGTCCCGCAATCTCAGAAGCGTTAACAACAGCGCGTCTTTGCCTGTCCGTGAACCATCCAGGCACAGAGATAACAACATCAGTGACGGGGAGCTTGATCTCCTTCTGGGTGAAGTCCTTCACCTGTGCAAGAAACATGGCCGCAAGTTGAGTGAAAGTGAAGTTCCTCTGCTCTCCTTGGAAAATAACCTGGGCAGCAGTCTCTCCGCGCTCTCCCTCAACGAGCTTGGCATTGACGTGCTTCTGCTCAATAGCAAGAACATCGGGGTCGGAAAAGGGACGTCAATCAACGCTTAAGGGTGGAAACGGTGCTTTTGAAATTTGAAATCTCCTGAGTCTTAGCAGACTCACCGAGGTAACGCTGCCTGTCGCCGAAAGAGACAAGCGAGCTGAAGAAAAAAATAGAACGTGAGATGGCAATTCAAAAAGGCTTGAATCTATGAAGGATATAAAACTCACGGTGTTGCTCTGTTAGAAACCTCGTTGGTGATGACATCAATACCACGGTTCCTGGCGACAGCCACGACCGTGTTGAGGTTACCGAAATCAATTCCTACGACAGACATGCCTTGCAATTGGTTCTCGGGATCGTCGGAGAGTAGGGACTGTTGTTGTTTAGTCTTCTTGTTCTTCTTAGATTTGTGAAGCTTCTTAGCTTCAGTGTAGGTTCGGAGTAAACGCAAAGACACCACAGGCGACAAGGATGATAGTAGGGACGATAAGTTCGGAGACTTTGTAGCCAAAGACAATCAGCTCAGAGTTGGAGGATGCGTCGGTTTGAGCGGGGGCGGGAGTGGACGACCTTCTAAGAGTTGAGGCCTTGCGGAGAGTGCTGGAAGAAGGTATGGTGGCCTACTTCACCGGGGTAAGTGCTGTGGAAATGGTACGTTAAGCGACCTTTGAGTTTTCGTAACAAATGATGCGGACGGTAGAGGATCAGGGTAAAAAAAGAAGTTATCGTTAGTTTCATTCAGTACAAAAAGGATGGGCAAGCCCACGATTGCCTCCGTCCATCATCGCCCACTCCACGCATCAAAGAGACGTTTTCCTCCAGCGCCTCATTGAATGCGCATACTTCTAGCGTGAGGAAGAGGTTGGTTGAATGAACGCATGACGGGTAAGAGGTCATCGTGTGCGTGCCGTGGTTGTGATCCTCACCTGTGAAAAGTAGTCCGCTCTTCTTTTTTTTTCTTTTCTCAAGAACCTCGCTGATTTATTTATTAATTACAAAAATGTCCATTCAGGACAAGTCCATGACGTTCCTTTTTGTTCCATCGCGTTCTTGTGAGGCGTGGAAGAATGGTGACGGGAGGGGGGATGGACATTGCGGGATCTTCACGGTGCTCCCAAGGCATAGGGAAGATTATCCCTTGCAGATACTACAAGCTACTCGTTCTCTCTCTCTGCGCGAGGTGGGATATTTTTACTGTTTTAATCTCATAAGGATAATGCTGCTTTGATGCCATCGACCAGCAGAGAGTGCTCGTACGAGTGGATGCGTTCTTCCAGCATCTCAAGCGTGTCGCCTTCCAAGATTTCTACCTCTTTCACAAGAATGACCTCCCCCCGGTCAACCTCAGGAATCACTCGGTGCACCATGACCCCAGTCTTAGTTATCGTCCCCTCTTTGAAGGCAGCATACGCCCTGTCGATGGCATGCGCTCCATC